>NW_019167893.1:19781967-19874566 GCF_002303985.1 Durio zibethinus
GAATAAATCTAAGAATTGGTGGAAAGTTTTTTTAAATTTTAGGTGATTTTTTCTGGAAATTTTTGAAAAATTTTTAGATTTCGGTTGAATTTTTTAGCCAAGTTTAAATTTTTTGATGAATTTTTCGGTACCGGTTGAATTTTTTGGTTAGCTACCCAGTTTTCGTCGACTATTTTCAGAAATCAATCAACTTTTCGATGAACTTTCGATGAAGAACTCAGATTTTGATGATATTTTCCAGAATCCAACGAGATTCAACCGGAGTTCTTCGTCTGTTTAGAGAGAAAGAGAAGGAAAAGAAGGGAAGAGAGAGAGAGGGAAGGAGAGATCTGCTAAAAAATAGAGGTGATAGCCTTTTATACTTGTTGAAAATGACGTCGTTTTGATGTTACTGTTCCCAGAAGATCCATATGTTTTGAAATCAGACGACCCGACCCGAGCGTAAACTCGCTTTTGACTCACGTGTACCCGAGTGCGAGCCATTTTCAGAGCTGAGCTGAGTCGAGCTGCGCCTTCTAGCTGTTTTCTTCCTCAAGCCGAGCAGAGTCGAGCCGCTAAGCCGAGCCGTTCCAAGGTTTTTTTTTCATTTATTTATTTATTTATTTGTTATTATTATTATTATTATTTATTGATTAGATTAGAATTATTTAGTATTTCATATTTTATTTTACTCTATTTTTATCTTTATTTTATTTTTTTGTATTTTTATTTTATTTTATTTTTATTCTCTTTAAATAAAATTCCAAAAAAAATATTTTTAAGGAAAAGTTGAAAGTATCAATTTTTCTTGAAAATAAGCTTTCTAAAAAATATTTTTGAGAAAAAGTTAAAAGAATCAATTTTCCTTAAAAATAAGTTTTCTAAAAAAATATTTTTGAGGAAAAGTTGAAAGTATCAATTTTCCTTGAAAATAAGTTTTTTCTAAAAAATATTTTTGAGGAAAAGTTGAAGGTATCAATTTTCTTTGAAAATAATTTTCCTAAAAAGGTTTTTTTTTTTTTTAGGAAAAGTTGAAAGTATCAATTTTTCTTGTACAAAAGCAATGAATTTTAAAGAGAAAAGAGTTTATATCTAAAGCAATCATGTTTTTTTTTTCTTTTTCCTTTTTATTTTCTTGAATTTTCTTTAATGTTAAATAATCCGATGATGAAGCCTTTGTAAGTGAAACAGTAATTTTCTTGCATACGCTTGAGGTGAGAAAATTTTCTCAATTTTCTGCTAAAAGTATTAGAGTCAATTGCAAATAATTTTCAATAATTAATTACTTGGTAAATTTTTAAGCCTTATTGGATAACACAAAATTAAGTTTGTACCATCTTTCGATGGGCGTTGTGAGGGTGCTATAACCTTTCTCACATATAACCGAACTCCCGATCCCTGTTCTGGTTAGTAGACCCGAACCTATTCTTTTAAAGACCCTTAAGCTTAGGTGTTCCTTGAAAGGATAGATTCCTTAGGTGGCCAATCACACCTAGATAAAAAAAAGATTGGTGGTGACTCCTTCAAGTCAATGTCTAGTAACAGATCCCTAGATCTGACATTATGACAACTTGGTTACTCCACTGGGGACGTCTGAGAGTCAGGCCAACAAATAAATTTATGTTAAAGCCTAGTAAAATTGAACCTTTTGTATAGATTCTTTTATTCATTCGTGTTTATTTACTTTATTAATTATGTCATTCATATGTATATGCATAACATGAGTTCTATACTCTTGCTCCGTCCCTCTAGGAGGGAGTAAACTACCTATTGCTTTCGTGAGGTTTAATGCCTCCGCAGTGGCTAGCGAAATACTCCCACTCAAATTGAACCTTTTTCGTTTGTAGCCTGTAATGGGTGAGGATTAGGATGCTTTACTAGTCTGTGATGGATAATGATGTAAGGAGCAATTTGGGAACCTTTAGACTTTAACCTCAAACCACATATAATGAACTTTAAGAGTGCCTAACCTATAGATAAATCCATCATTCTTTCCTTTTAGAATTAACCAAAAGCATAGGGTTCATTCCTCTTATTCTGTGTGATGTTTTAATTTACTTAGTTATTTATTTATTCTTTTTTTTCTGGGCATACTAACATTTTCTCTTATTCTTTTGCATTGGTTCATGCTCATATCATAAAGTTGCATAAAAAATATTTGCTTGGAAGACGGTCTTTAACAAAAATTTTTCATGGACTCCACAGAACGACTAGTTTGTTCTTTATCTGTATTAACACCTTGTGAGTCACCCAACGAAGAAAGGTTCCAGTAAAAAAAATTCAACTAAAGATGGGCGATTGTTTATCAATCGGATATGATTCTACCTTGTCTCAAGAAACATCTATCCTCCTCAAACAAAATAATTTAGAGGATTTGGTTGATATATGGAAGAAGATGAGTCCGTCAAGATAAGAGTAGTTTTGCCAAAGACACGGACATATAGCACATCTTCTCACAGTAGTTATCGATGATTAACTAATCAGAGCTGCAACCCAATTCTGGGATCCTACATACAAGTGTTTCATCTTCAATGAAGTTGATATGACACCAACCATCGAAGAATATTCGATTTTATTGGGTTTGCACCTCAAAGCTCTTGATAAGATATATGTCAAAAAACACAAGTCAGGATTTCGTAACGGTTTGGCTCAACTCATGGGGATAGACAAACAAGTTGTGGATTCTCAACCTCGAAAGTTCTTTCATGAGTTTCTAGTGCAACATGCCAACGAAGAACGGGGGTTAGATATATTTGCCTTAGCTATATATGGAATGGTAATATTTCGAAAGGTTTTGGGTTATATTGAGATAGTGGTGGTTGACTTCTTCGAGAGTGTGATCAATGGCTGTAACCTTTCAACGGTAATATTAGCAGAGACTATCAGATCTTTGAGTTACTATCGTCAGAATGGAGGGCACTTTATAGGCTACATACAGTTATTATACTTATGGATGAAAAGCCATTTCGAATAGAGAAAAGGTGCTTTCTCAAAGCTTTATGTCCGTAATCGAGCTCCGATCAAGGAATTCTGTGAAAGTGGGTGGTTAGAACAAAAGTCTAAAAAGGAATGGATAACTTTCTTATAAAAATTGACCAATGCTAAAGTAAGATGGTTGGCCCTGTGGATGAATCGTGAACCTATGTTGTATCAGTGTGGGGATAATACAGTGGTCCCACTTTTGGGTTTATAGGGAGTGACAAATTATGCGCCACTCCTAGTGAGAAGGTAGTGGGGTAAAATAGTTGATTCCTATGACACATGGGCTTCATCAGTTAGATTTCTCTTACAGTGAGCCAAAAGCATTTCAGAGGATGAATGAGATGATTAAAGCATGAAAAAATCCTCGAAGAATGAATCCTAGACCGTTTACTGATAAAGTCATTCTAGAGTATTTGGTTTGGAGAGCAAAACGAAGACAAGAAATGGTATTTACTTATGAAAGCTTTCAACCGCCAATATGAGGAAAACTTGAAGAGACACCATCAAAATTAGAGCATGTGACAAAAAAGTTTAAGTCTGAAAAGGATAAGTTAAAGTAAGAAATCCAGAAGCTTCGAGAAAAAAAAGACTAGTGGAAAGATAGAGCTGAAAGTCATGAAGCCAGAGTTTGCAAGATTATGAGAGAACGTGATATAGCTATTGAAGACTTAGTAGAGCTACACCAAGAACATAAAAAGTTGTGTATGAGAGAAAGGGCCAAAGAGATAACAATTATTGAGCTGACTGAAGAGAATGCAAGATTGAAGCAATAGTATGCTGAATTGAAAGAAGAAAGTACCTAAGTACAGACAGAGAATAACATGCTGAATAGTTATCTAAGCAGATTGAAGTTGAATAGACAAGAAGACCATATTGGTATATTGGTTAGAGAGCATAGAGAGTTATACAAGTCTGGTGTGGTAAAAGAGAGAACTTAGGAAGACAAAAATACATTGAGCACCTAACGACCTAAATTTGTAAAGAGGTATGCAAGGCAAGAGAAATGGTGGAAGAGACAGAGGCATTGAAACAAGTGGTGACCCCAGTAAGAAAGCATGGGCAGTGTCTATTAAACTTCATTGAAAAAGCCAAGGCCCAGTACGAACAGATCAAGCAATTTTATGGTTATAACTTTATGATGATAAACTCAATATAAATAAAAGTTTTTTGAAATAAATAAAATCTTTTAGTTAAATACCGTCTTAAAGAAAATGTTCTTTGCATACATGCATTTTCATTCATTGCATTCTCACTCATTACACTTAACAAAATAACTATGAGATAGTCATATAAATTTGTTAATTTTAAGATATGATATTGAAGGTTCAAGGATAGCTCCATCTAACGAGAACCCTGTTCATCAATATAACATAAGAGCTAGAGCTAGACAAATGGAGCAAAAAAATTTTCATAGATTTGAAAAGTTAGAGAAAGTACGGGAGAAGATTGAGAATGAGTTGAGCAAGATTCTAGATGCTCTCAATAAGTTGAACAAGGGAAAAATAATAGAAGAAAACACAAACCAACAAGGCCCCTTATCACAAAAAGTGGTCGACCTTTTGTATCCTCCAAGTTTTGGTCCATCTTAAGCCTAGTCTACACAAGAGGTTCCACCACAACACTTCGCATATCTTACATATCCTGGAATGCCATCAGTCTCCAATCCAAGACATTACTATAGCTATGTAAATCATGTCTTTACTAAAAAGGCAGTATAATCGATTTTTGATCTAGATGATTTGAAAAATAAAGAGAAAGCAAAAGTGACAAAGTCTCAGAAAGATCCAAATATTAGTATGCTTGAACAAAGATTACGGGTCATAGAAGGGATTGGATTTTATAGTTCTATTGATGCTACTGGGTTGTGCTTAGTCTCAGATGTAGTTATTCCACCAAAGTTTAAAGTACCAAAATTCGAAAAATATGATGGTATGAAGTACCCAAAAACTCATATCACCATGTATTATCGGAAGATGGCAGCCCATGCCCATAATAAAAAACTCTTAATGCATGTTTTTCAAGATAGCCTTATAAACGCTACTACCAGGTGGTATGTCTAGCTGGATAGAACCCGTATTCTTTCTTAGAGCAATATGGCTCATGACTTTATCAGTCAATATCGACATATTATCGATCTGGCTCCTGATCATTTATCTTTACAGAACCTAGAGAAAAAGGTAAATGAGTCCTTTAAAGAATACATCCAGAGATGGAGAGATGTAGCTTCTTAGGTATAACCTCCTCTAGCTGAAAAAGAAACTACAGCGCTGTTTGTTAGCACTTTGAAATCTCTCTATTATAAGAAGATGATAGGGAATACATCTAAAAATTTTACTGATATGGTAATTTTGGGAGAAATTATCGAGAATGCCATCAAGAATGGCAAGTTGAAAGGAGGTGAAGCATCCAACAAAAGAGTCACAAAGAAGAAAAAGATTGAAAGTCAGGCTATGAACTTTGATAGACAGTAATTTGGGGGTTATCAACCCTACTCACCATAAAGATACCTTTCATATTACCCTGTTATAAATAACACTTTCCCTTACCCATACCAACTATTTGTACAGTCATCTTATCTCCAAACATATCAACCTCCTCATAGGTATTAAAATACCACATATAGTCCTAACACTCAGCCTACCTTAATACCCCAAACTAGTCCAGCTAACCCAATGTGTGGTTCACAGAAGCAACGAACTACTCACAAAAAATTTATATTTGACCCAATCTCAATGACCTATATAGAATTATATCATGAGCTTTATAACAGTCATTTGATTGCTCATAGTAAATTAGAGCCCTTCAAGCTACCTTACCCTAAATGGTATGATCCTACAATCTATTATGACTATCACTATGGGATTGTCGATCACTTCACTGAAAATTGCATTGCCTTGAAACATAAAGTGCAACAGTTGATCAAAGATAGAATGATCAACTTAGATACAGGAAGGGTGACTACATCAAATGTCAGTGGCAGTCATTTACCTAATCATAATGTGAATGTTTTGAGTGAAGAACAAGAGTCCCATTTGAAGAAATAAGTGGTAGACATTAAGACACCTCTTAGCAGCTGTTTGATGTTTTATGAAAAGCTAACATGATATAACTAGTGAGTCAACACAGTTATCATGGAGTATATATAATCGGCACTAGTTGTAAATATCACAGTGGGGTAATGGGTCACTTTATCAAAACTTATGAGCAATTTCACCAAAAGGTACAAAAGCTCTTGGATTCATATAAGGTGAAGGTCTACGTAAAAGGAAAAGACTTAAAAAATGTTGAAGTGTCCATGACTGATAAGCCTGCCAAGCTGTTTCCCAAGCCAATGACAATTTATTATGGGAACAAGCCAAAATCAATCATAGACAAACTCATTCCCAGGCTGATAACTTTTAAGGTTTCAACTTTCTTCTCATAAAAGGATGATAAAGTTATACCTTGAAAATATGGCTACGATACAGTAGTTCATGGGCAAGAAGAGGATGTTTCTAAAGTTGATGCCTTCAATATAACTGGTGTAGGAGGCATTACTTGAAGTGGAAGGTGCTACACTCTAGAAATATTAGAGAAAGCTAAAAGAGAGAAAGCCAAGAAAGGAAAAGGATGAGATAACCCTGAAGTAGAACCTAATGAAAATCGCCCAAAGTTGGTGTCAAAAAAAGAGGCTTGTGAATTCCTGAAGTTGGTAAAACATAGTGAGTATTCAGTTGTTGAATAGTTGAACAAAATGTTAGCACAGATCTTATTACTATCATTGCTATTAAATTCAAAGCCACATTGAAATGCCCTGCTGAAAGTATTGAATTAGGCATATATGGCACATAATGTATTTGTTGACTATGTGAACCACCTGGCTGAAAATCTAGTCATGTCGAATCACATTTCATTCAGTAATGATGAGATTCTCTTGAAGGAAAAAGGAAATACCAAGGCTTTGCATATCACGATCAAGTGCAAGAGTTATATCATAGCCAAGGTCCTTATTGATAATAGCTCTGCTATCAACGTCATGCCTATGTTAACTTTGGCAAGGTTACCCATTGACTACTCTCATATGAAAAATAATCAAATGATCGTGATAGCTTTTGATGGGACCAGAAGAGAAGTCCTAAGAGATATCAAGATGCCCTTGTAAATTAGGCCGTACACCTTTAATGTGAAGTTTCAAGTGATGGATATCTCTTTATCCTATAGCTGTCTACTGAGAAGGCCATGGATTCACATGGCAGATACTGTGCCCTCTACCTTGCACTAAAAGATCAAGTTTAATGTAAAAAGTCAATTGATAGTGGTAGTTAAAGAGGAAGACATATTAGTGACCCAACTATTGAATGCTCCGTATGTAGAGGCTACTGACAAAGTAGTAGAATACTCTTATTAATCTTTTAAATTAGTTAATTTTATAGGTGAAGGGCTTAAAAATTAATCTTTTTCAAAGATAGTCATTAGTCAAGTCATCAATAAGGGCTGATATCTAGGATTAGGGCTGGGCAAGAACTTACAAGGAATAAAGGAACCCCCGATAGTGGTAGACAATAATGAAAGGTAAGGCCTAAGCTATGAAGTAGTAGAATGGGAGATCAAGAGAAGGTCAGCGGGTAAAACAGCAAGACTAATGGTTATTCCACACTTATAAGAGACTTTCAAACCTGAAAGATTCATGTACTCAGATACAAAAAAAAATATGGAAAGAGCTTTTACGCAGTTAACCATTCATGCTATTGAAGATGAAGTGGGCCTTAATCAAGATGGGTGAATCCGCCTTTATCCGTCAGATTATGAACTGAACAATTGGAGTGCCATTGAAGTGCCTTTGACCTCTGAAACTAATTCAATGTAATTGTAACATACCAATAGGTATTACCTAAGGCATTGGGGTGATCTTTCTTATTTGGGCCATCTATCTTTTATTATTTCAATAAAGATTAGAAAGGATGCATTTTCATTCATTTTTTCTTGTGTCTTCATTACTACCACTTTTTCAAACACATCTTGCCAATATATCCCATTTCATCTAATTTCAGGTCCTTAAATAAACATGAAGATAATTATGATAACAATCAAGAGGTTAGTTTTGAGAATTCAATTAACACTGACGACAATGAAGAGAATTTTGAGGAATATGTTATGCTTCCGGACCTAATAAGGTTGATTAACAAGAAAAAAAGCCAATTGAGCCTCATCAAGAGGTAGTTGACTTAGTGAATCTGAGAGATGAAGAGAATAAGAAAGATGTCAGAATTGGCACTTCACTTTCATCAGAAGATAGACAACGTTTGACAGATCTACTTCAAGAATTCATAGATGTATTTACTTGATCTTATCAGGATATGACAGGACTGAGCACAGAGATAGTAGAGCATAAATTACCTCTAAAGCTAGAATGTAAGCTAGTCTAACAGAAACTGAGATGAATGAAGCCTAAAATGTTACTAAAGATCAAAGAAGAGGTAAAGAAACAGTTTGATACAGGTTTTCTACAGATGGCTAAGTATCCAGAATAGGTAGCCAATATAGTACCAGTTCCCAAGAAAGATGAAAAGGTATGAATATGTGTAGACTATCGTGATTTGAATAAGACTAGTCCAAAGGATAACTTTTCTTTGCCTCATATTGACACACTGGTATATAACATGGCTAGGCATTCAATTTTCTCTTTTATGGATGGTTTCTCAGGGTATAATCAGATAAAAATAGCTACAGATGATATGAAAAAGATCATTTTTATGACTATGTGAGGAACCTTTTGTTATAAGGTCATGCCTTTTGGGTTAAAAATACTGAGGCAACATATCAAAGGGCCATGGTAACACTCTTCCATGATATGATACACAAAGAGATTGAAATGTATGTAGATGATATGATTGTAAAATTTTATGAGAATGAAGATCATATTACCAGCTTCAAAAAGTTATTTGAAAGATTAAGAAGGTTTCAGCTCAAGTTAAACCCAGCCAAATGTACCTTTAGGGTAAAGTCAAGAAAGCTACTAGGTTTTGTGATCAGTGAAAGAGGAATTGAAATCGATTCAGATAAGATATGGGCTATTCAAAATTTATCACCTTCGAGTACACCAAAGGAAGTTCAAAGTTTTCTGAGAAGATTGAATTACATTTCTCGGTTTATCTTTCAGCTTATCTATAAATGTGATCCCATATTTAAGTTTTTTCGTAAGAATAATCTTGAAAAATGGAATAAAGAATGTCAAGTGCTTTTGATAAAATTAAGCAATACTTGTCAAACCTTTCAGTGTTGGTGTCACCTGTTCCAGAGAAACCTTTAATTCTATACTTGACAGTGTGTGAAAATTTAATGGGATGTGTGCTGGGACAACAAGATGAGTCTAGTTGAAAGGAGAGAGCTATTTACTATCTGAGTAAAAAGTTCACAGAATATGAATCTAAGTATTTCTCATTGGAGAAAATATGTTGTACTTTAGCATAGACTGCCAAAAGACTCAGACAGTATATGCTCTATCATACCACATGGCTTATAGTAAAACTAGATCCAATTAAATACATCTTCAAAAAGCTTTTTTTGTCTGAAAGAATTACTAGATGGCACGTAATGCTCTTAGAATATGATATTATATATGTAAGTCGAAAGGCAATAAAATGGGGTATTGTAACGAAATTCCTTGCAGATCGTGCTACTGAAAAATATGAACTAATGAGGTTAGAATTCTCTGATGAAGATCTAGTGACTATTTCTTAACTGGAGAAAGGGAAGCATGAAGAAAAGTGTTGGAGAATGTATTTTGATGGAGCTGTCAATGCCTTGGGACATAGAATTGAGGCGATTCTAATCTCTTCAGAAGAACAATACTGCCATGTAACAGTGAAGTTAAATTTCGATTGCAAAAATAACATTGCTGAATATGAGGCATGTGTCATGGGCCTACAAGCTGCTATAGATAGAAGAGTGAAAGCATTAAAAATGTTTGGAGACTCAGCTCTAGTTGTATATCAGTTGAAAGGGGAATGGAAGACGAGAGATTCAAAACTCGTTTCATATCATAAGTATATTTTAGAGTTGATAAAGTAATTTAAAGATATCTAGTTTGATCATTTACCTCGAGAAGAGAATCTGATTACCGATACATTGGTTACTCTAGCTGTAATAATTTGAATTAATGACAATACTGGCATTCAGTCTATCAGGCTAGATGTTAAAGATATGCCAGCTCATTGCTTCAATATAGAAGAGAAGGAAGATGGGAAGCCCTGGTATTATGATATCTTACAGTATATTAAAGATCAACAATACCCAGTTCAAGCAATAAAACTTGATAAAAGGGTCATCCGAAGATTGGCTATGAGCTTTTTCCTGGATAGGGATGTTCTGTACAAAAAAAATTGTGATCAAGTATTATTAAGATACGTAAGTAAGGCTGAAGCAAAAAAAAATCATCGAAGAGGTACATGATGAAATATGTAGGGCACATGCTAGTGGACGTATGATGGTGAGATAGATCATGAGAGTAGGATAGTACTAGTTGACAATGAAGAGTGATTGCATTGACTATGCTCGCAAATGCCATAAATGCCAGATATATGCTGATAAGATCCATGCTCCGTCATATGCTTTACATGTTTTGACACCACCTTGGCCATTTTCAATGTGGGGCATGGACGTCATTTGGTCCTATCACCCCAAAGGCTTGTAATAGGCATAAATTTATTTTTGTAATGATAGATTACTTTACAAAATGGGTGGAGGTAGCATCATATGCAAATGTAACACGAACTATGATTTGCAAGTTCATAAGAGAGAAATTATCTGTAGATATAGACTTTCAGAGAAAATTATTTTAGATAATACCAAGAATCTAAATAGTAAGATGATGCAAGAAATATGTGCTCAATATAAGATCAAGCATCATAACCCGGCACTATACCGTCTGAAAATGAATGGGACAGTTGAGGCAGCCAACAAGAACATAAAAAAAATTCTTGAGAAGATGATCGAGACTTATAAAGATTGGCATGAGAAGTTACCATTTGCATTGTATGCATATCGAACATCAGTGCGTACCTCTACTAGGGTAACCTCATTTTTTTTAGTTTATGAGATGGAAGTTGTACTACCAGTGGAAGTGAAGATCCCATCCTTGAAGGTTCTAAAAGAAGTTAAATTAGAAGAAGCTGAATGGATTTGAAAACACTATGAACAGTTAAATTTCATAGAAGAAAAAAGATTAACTGCACTGTGCCATGGTCAGTTATATCAAAGAAAAATGATGAGGGCTCATGACAAAAAGATTCAACCCCATTGCTTTCGAGAAGGGGAGTTGGTCTTGAATAAAATCCTCTCAACCTAGCACGATAATAGAGGAAAATGGATTTCGAATTGAGAAAGATCATATGTGGTGAAATGAGCTTTCTCGGGTGGAGTGTTAATACTGATTGAGATGGATGGAAATGATTTACCCCATCCTATAAATTCTGATGCTGTGAAGAAATACTATGCTTGAATGAAAAAAATAAAAATGAAAAAAGAAAAAAAAGTGAATGAAAAAGGAAGACTCAAGGTGAAAACCCTAAAAGGGCGGTTTGAGTTATAGGGAGTTTATCTAAGTTGAAAACCTAAAAAGGTAGCTTAGATAAGGAGAATATAGCATCAAATTTGAAAAGCCATTGGCATAGAGGTTAGCAAATTCGGAGGAGCTCTGAGTTGTTAAATGCATCAGATGGTTGGATTTTTAGAAAAATCTTGAGATGTGTTATCATGGTTGTCCGATTGTTCATTTTTGGGCTTTGTCTCCCTATACTTATCCTTGTAATTCTTTCTTGGCCAAAGTTTGCCAACATTTTACTAATGAAAGAGATTCTATTTCACTCTTTGTGTGCCTCTTCTATTGACTGTTTCTCAACCATTCTTAGTCTTTTCTTTTTAATACCCTACAATGAAAGAAATGTGCAAATGCATTCTTACTTTTTGAGTTTGAAATAATGATTGATAAAGGAATAATGGCATGAAAGATGTTTACATTACATTGAAGAAGTCAAGAGTGATAAAGGCATAATCGAGATGTTTAATTCCTGATAAGGACATTGAATTTGGAAAGAGATTTCTTACAGAAAGAATGTGAGAATTAAGTGGAAGAGATGATTGAGAGCTACATTGGATTGATCTTAGAAGAGCAGCGTAATTTGATCTTTGAAGAATCAAGGGTTCAAGGCCCAAGAAAAGAGCTTGAGAAACTTGAGTACCATAATTGAATAGGAATCAATTAGCCAACATTTGCATAGCATGCATTGAATTTCACACGCATTGCATAGCATATACTACATTCAAGAAAATATAATGTATAAATTCAAAAAACAGAGGTATTCCAAAATCTCACATAGAGAAGACAGATGTGAAGACATTTGCAAATTTGAAAAAAGCTTGTCAGGTAAGTTTTTAATCCTTAAAATAGGATATCTCTCGGTATCAGGGTTGATTTGTAAGACCTTTGGGCATAATCTCCTGAAATTCCTTCAAACACAATTTTCAACTCCTTTGGACATGATTGTAAATGAACAATATTTTCAAAGTTGTGATGCCTCTGTTTAGAGGAGCAATCTATTTTTCAAAGTTGTGATGCCTCTGATAAGAGGAGCAATTTACTTTTCAAAAGTCGTTGAGCCTTTGTTCAGAGGAACGATTTATTTTTCAAAAGTCGTTGAGCCTTTGGCTAGAGGAGCCTTTTATTTTTAAAAGTCATTGAGCCTCTATTTAGAGGAGCTTTGTTTATTGTCCAAAGTCATTGAGCCTCTGTTTAGAGGAGCCTTCGTTTATTCTTCCAAAGTTGTTGAGTATCTGTAATTGAGCCTCTACTTAAAAGAGCTTTGATAAAAAAAAAGAAAAAAAAAGTAAAAGTAAAAAAAAAAGGTGTCAAGTTGAGTCTTGAATGGGTATCTACGTCTTTGCACAATTCTTGTTTCACAAAAAATGTATAAAGAGGGGTAGCTGTAAACACCCAATTTGGTCCAGGCCCGGATCAATTGGGTCTAGTCCAAATGGATAAGTCCATTTCATTCTATTTTATTTTATTTTTTATTTTTCTATATTTTATATTTTTATTTTTTGTATCTTATTTATTATTTATTTATTTATTATTACTATTTATTAATATATATATTTTTATTTATTATTTATCTATTTATATATATACTTTATTATTATTTATTTATTAGTATTTTTATCTATTAATATATTATCTTTTTTTATTTATTATTTTTTTCTTCTCTCTTTTCTTTCTTTTTTTTTCTGGTTACCCAATTGGGATTAAGATTAGACTGAGATTCTGGAGTGAATTTGGGGCTGGTAGAGTTAGGATTAGATTCAAAGATTGAATCCAAATCCTAGAGGGAATTGAGATTGATCAGAAACTCTTTTGATCAATCCTTATAAATAGATACCGAAATAGAACAGAAAAAGGACACAGAGAATAAATAGAAGCTAAAAAAGGGTTTTGGGTGCATTAGAACAGCTCAGGAATCGGTGGAAAGTTTTTTTGAATTTTAGGTAATTTTTTTTGGAAATTTTTGGAAAATTTTCAGATTCCAGTTGAATTTTTCGGCCAAGTTTAAATTTTTTGGTAAATTTTTTAGCACCGTTTGAATTTTTAGGCCAGCTACCCAGTTTTCGTCGACTATTTTCAGAAACCGACCAACTTTTCGATGAACTTTCGACGAAAAACTCAGATTTCGATGACATTTTTCAGAATCTGACGACATTCAATCGAAGTTTTTCATCTGTTTAGAGAGAAAGAGGAGGAAAGAAAGGAAAGAGAAAAAGAGGGAAGGAGAGATCTACTGAAAAAGAGAGGTGATAGCCTTTTATAATTGCTGAAAACGATGTCGTTTTGGCATTACTGTTCTCAGAGGATCCGCGCGTTTTGAAATCAGGCGACCCGACCTGAGCGTCAACCCACTTTTGACCCACGTGCAACCCGAGTGTGAGCCATTTTCGGAGTCGAGTCATGTACTCCCGAGTAGCGCCTCCGAGCCGTTTTTTTCCTCAAGCCGAGCCGAGCCACTCCAAGGTTTTTTTTCATTTTTTATTTTATTTATTTATTATTATTATTCTTATTGCTATTGCTATTATTATTATTATTTATTGATTAGATTATCATTATTTAGTATTTCTTATTTTATTTTATTTTATTTTATTCTATTTTTATCTTTATTTTTATTTTTTTTGTAATTTTTTTGCATTTTTTTATTCTCTTTAAATAAAATTCCAAAAAAAAATATTTTTAAGAAAAAGTTGAAAGTATCAATTTTCCTTGAAAATAAGTTTTTTCTAAAAAATATTTTTGAGGAAAAGTTGAAGGTATCAATTTTCTTTGAAAATAATTTTCCGAAAAAGGTTTTTGTTTTTTAGGAAAAGTTGAAAGTATCAATTTTTCTTGTTCAAAAACAATGAATTTTGAAGAGAAAAGAGTTTATATTTAAAGCAATCATGTTTTTTTTTTTTTGGTTTTTCCTTTTTATTTTCTTAAATTTTTTTTAATGTTAAATAATCCGACGATGGAGCCTCTGCAAGTGAAACAGTAGTTTTCTTGCATACTCTTAAGGAGAGGAAATTTTTTTAATTTTTTGCTAAAAGTGTTAGAGTCAATTGAGAATAATTTTTAATAATTAATTACTTGGTAAATTTTTAAGGCTTATTGGATAACACAAAATTAAGCTGGTACCATCTTTCGATGGGCATTGTGAAGGTGCTATAACCTTCCTCACACGTAACCGAACTCCCGAACCCTATTCTGGTTAGTAGACCCAAACTTATTCTTTTAAGGACCCTTAAGCTTAGGTGTTCCTTGAAAAGATAGATTTCTTAGGTGACAAATTGCACGTAGATAAAAAAAGATTGGTGGCGACTCATTCAAGTCAATGTCTAGTGACAGATCCCCGAATATGGACGTTATGACAATACAATGGAATTACTATTTGAATTTTTATTTTAAAAAAGGTTGATGATGATATGCCAGTTTTGAACTTTAATTAGACAAAACTAACAATCAATTACAATTTTTCAGAAACAAATTAGTCCAAACTAACTTTTAAGAACATAAGCAATCTAATAATTTTTTCTACCATTTGGATTGTTAAAACTTTCAAAACAAACACTGAACTTACTTGCAAGAAGTAAGGGATCAATATTGTTGAATTTCCTTTTTCCCATTAAATAAAAATTTCTTATGTGAAAACTTAAATTAAAAATATAAAAGTAAAAAAAAAACGTTAAAATGCCACTTGCACATATCTCGCGTAATTCCAAATAGCATATAGTTTCCTCTAATACAAATGACTATTGTAATTCAGTCTAAGAAAACTCAGCATAAACACTAAAAGTGCCAAAGAAATTTTTGATTCAATTTACGTATTTGTATATGAGAGTTATATAAAGAGATATTATCACATCTTGGGTTAAAAATATAGGTTACAATAAATATTGATTAACCATCATTGTGTAATAAATGAAAACATATAATTTGTCTATATATTCAAAATAAATTGAAACTCAAAAAATGAAGAAATTATTAAAGATATGGATTTGAGAAACATACAACACACAAATCATACACCTTTTTTTTTTTAATTTCAAAAATTGACTATTTATAGAGTTTGGATTAGTAAATATGTTTAATATGTGGAATAGAAGATATATTGACATTTAGGTGAATATTTCCAATCAACTAAAATGAAAATAAATTTAATTTAAATGGTATATAATGGTTGATATTTATTATTTAATAAAGAATAATTATTAATAGTGTATAGCCAACCATTTTGCATTCTTATTTTTATTATTATGCATGAAATGATATTTATGAATAATAAGAAATAAATAAAGACCCATTATACGGTTGGAATACTTGAACTTTGTAACATGATTCAATAATAAAAATTGCATTTTGCATTTTACTTTGTTGTTTGACATATGGAGAGTTCTTTTTTGATGTGGCCTGGTGATATATCAGTTATTGACACAAGGCAAGATGATAACTCAATTTTATGTTTATTTATAGGATTCTGTAAATATTAAGATTTTTTTTTGCATCATTTTAATTTTATGTTTATTTATGGTATGTAATATTCAAAATAAATTGAACTTACAAACTTTAATATGAAATGGTAATGATTTAAGTGTCATAACGTCTAGATCCGGAGATCTACCGCTAGACATTGACTTTTAGGAGTCGCCACCAATCTTTTTTATCTAGGTGCGATTGGTCACCTAAGGAATCTGTCCTTTTAAGGAACACCTAAGTTTAAGGGTCCCTAAAAGAATAGGTTCATGTCTACTAACCAGAACAGGGTTCGGGAGTTCGGTTATGTGTGAGGAAGGTTATAGCACCCTCACAACGCCCATCAAAAGATGGTACCAGCTTAAATTTATGTTATCCAATGAGCCTTAAAATTTTATGAAGTAATTAATTATTGGAAATTATTCTCAATTGACTCTAATACTTTTAGTAGAAAATTAAGAAAATCCCCTCACCTCAAGAGTATGCAAGGAAAACTACTATTTTACTTGCAGAGGCTCCATCGTCGGATTATTTAAAGAAAAATAAAAATAAAAAAAATAAAAAAGGAAGAAAAGAATGATTGTTCTTGTGCAGGGAAAATTGATACTTTCAACTTTTCCCTAAAAATATTCTTTTGAAACTTTAATTTTGAGGAAAATTGATACTTTCAACTTCTCCTTAAAAATATTTTTTTGAAAACTTTTATTTTCAAGGAAAATTGATACTTTCAACTTTTCCCCAAAAATATTTTTTGGAAACTTTTATTTTTTAGGAAAATTGATACTTTTAACTTTTCCTCAAAAACCTTTTTTGAAAATTTATTTTTTAAAGAAAATTGATATTTTCAACTTTTCCTCAAAAAACTTTTTTTGAAAAATTTATTTTTAAAAAAAATTGATACTTTCAACTTTTCCCCAACTCTTTTGTTTTTCGACAGAAACCCTTTCCCTTTTCTCTCTCTTCTTTCTTTTTCTCTCGTTTCTCTCTAAAACGACCGAAGAACTCCTGTTGAATATTCATCGGATTCTAGAATTTTTCATCGAAATCTGAGTTTTTCGTCGGAAGTTAGCCGCAAAAGTTGGTCGATTTCTGGGATTCTTCATCGAAACTGGGCAACTGACCGAAAACTTCAAACTTGGCCGAATTTGTCACCGAAAAATTTAATTTTCACCGAAAAAATCATCGAAATATGGAAATTTTCCAAAAATTACCAAAAAAAATTTTCGTCAAAAATCTCCAAAATTTTTTTTTCGATTCTCACAGCTATTCTAACACTTCTCAACCTTCTTTTAGCCTTCAAAAATCTTCTATACACCCTTTTCTCTCAATCAGTAGCTTTTTGCTCACTATTTTTTTTGTCTGTGTTCTTCTGTTCTAGAGGGTCCCTTTTATAGGATTTGATTAGAAGAGTTTCTGATCAATCCCTATTCCTTTTTGGATGGGAATTCAATCTGGATTCTAATTGAATCCCCATTCACGGTAGGATTCTTCAAAGATCAATCTCAATCCCAAAAAAAGAAAAAAAAATCTGATAAATGAAAAAAAATCAGATAAACGAAAAAGAAAAAAAATAAAAGATAATTAAAAATAATAATAAGATAAATAAAAAATATTACAAGATAAATAAAAAATAATAATAAATAAACTATATTATAATAATAAATATATAACTAGATAAATAAAACACATATATAGATATTAACAGAAGAAAAATAAATAAATAAATAAATATAGATATACATATATTAATAAATAGCAAATACATAAAATACAAAGAAAAAAATAAAAATAAAAATAATATAAAATATAAAATAAAAGCCAAATTGGGCTTACCCATTTGGATCAGGCCCAATAGATCCGGGCCTGGACCAAATTGGGTGTCTACAGCTGCCCCTTTTTGCACATTTTCTGTGAAATAGAAATTACGCAAAGACGTAGACACCCAATCAAATCTCAACTTGATATTTTTATTTTTTTGTTTTTTTTTGCTTTTTTGTGTTTTTTTTTTATTTTTTTTGTTTTTGATCAAAGCTCCTCTAAGTATAGGCTCAATGACTTTTAGAAACATAAATGACTCCTCTAATAAGAGGCTCAACGACTTTGGAAAGTAAATTGCTCCTTTAAACAGAGGCACCACGACTTTGAAAAGTAAATTGCTCCTCTAAACAGAGGCACCACGACTTTGAAAAGTAAATTGCTCCTTGACAATCATGTCCAAAGGAGTTGAAAGTTGTGTTTGAAGGAATTTCAAGAGATTATGCCCAAAGGTCTTATAAATCAACCCTGATACCAAAAGACATCCTATTTCAAGGATTAGGAACTTACCTGACAAGTTTTTTCTCAAATTTGAAAATATCTTCATATCTGTCTTCTCTATGTGGGATATTGGAACACCCCTACTTCTTGAATTTATACACTATACTCTCCTGAAAATAATGTATGCTATGCGATGCATATGAATTTCAATGCATGCTATGCAAATGTTGGCCAATTAATTCCTATTCAATGTATGGTACTCAAGTTTCTCAAGCTTTTTCTTGGGCATCAAGCCTTTTGATTCTTCAAAGATCCAATTACATTGCTCTTCTAAGATCGAACCAATGTAGCTCTTAATTATCTCTCCCATTCTTCCTGTAAGAAATCTCTTTCCAGATTCAATGTCCTAATCAGGAACTGAACATCTCGATTCTGCCTTTATCACTCTTGACTTATTCAATGTAATGTAAAAATCTTTCATGTTGTTATTCATTCATCAATCATTATTTCAAATCAAAAAGTAAGAATGCATTTGCACATTTCTTTCATGGTGGGGTATTAGAAAGAAAGGAATATGAATGGTTGAGAAACAGTCATCAGAAAAAGACACAAAAAATGAAAGAATGTCTTTTATTAACAAAATATTCGCAAACTTTGTCCAAGAAAGAATTACAAGGATAAGTATAGGGACAAGGCCCAAAATGAACAATCAGATAATCATCATAACACATTTCAAATTTTTTTCTGAAAACCTAACCCTCTGATGTATTTAACAACTTGGAACTCTTTTGAATTTACTAACCTCCATATCAGTGGACTTTAAATTCGATGTTGTATTCTCCTTATCTAAGCTGCCTTTTTCAGTTTTCAACTTAGATAAACCCCCTATGACTCAAACCGCCCTTTTAGGGTTTTCGCCTTGAGTCTTTTTTCTTCACTTTTTCATTTTTTTTTCATTTTTTCATTTTTTCATTTTTCATTTTTCATTTTTTTTATTTTTCATTTTTTTTCAAGCATAGTATTTCTTCACAACATCAGAATTTATAGTATGGGGTAAATCATTTCCATCCATCTCAGTTAGTATCAGCGCTCCACCTGAAAAAGTCTGTTTCACCACATACGACCCTTTCTAATTCAGAGTCTATTTTTCTTTACTATCGTACTAGATTGGGAGAATTCTTTTCAAGACCAACTCTCTTTCTCGAAAGCAACGGGGTTAAATTTTCTTATCCTGAGCCTTCATCATTCTTCTTTGATATAGCTGACCATGACACAGTGCAGTCAATCTCTTTTTTTTTATGAAATTTAACTGCTCATAACGTTCTCGAATCCATTCAGCTTCTTTCAACTTAACTTTTTTTAAAACTCTTAAAAAGAAGATCTCTACTTCCACTGGTAGTACAGCTTCCATCCCATAAACCAAAGAAAATGGGGTTATCCCAGTAGAGATGCGAACTGACGTTCGATATGCATGCAATGCAAATGGTAACTTCTCATGCCAATCTTTGTAAGTCTCGATCATTTTCTCTAAAATCCTTTTTATGTTCTTATTGGCTGCCTCAACTGCTCCATTCATTTCCGGACGGTATGGTGCCGAATTATGATGCTTGATCTTATATTGAGCACATATTTTTTGCATCATCTTACTATTTAAATTCTTGGCATTATCTGAAATAATTCTCTCTGAAAGTTCATATCTACAGATGATCTCTTTTTTTTTATGGACTTACAAACCACAGAGCGTGTCACACTTGTATATGATGCTACCTCTACCTATTTTGTGAAGTAATCTATCATCACAAAAATGAATCTGTGCCCATTAGAAGCCTTTGGGATGATTGGACTAATGACATCCATGCCCCACATTAAAAATGGCCATAGTGGTGCCATAACATGTAAAGCAAATGACGGAGCATGGATCTTATCAGTATATATCTAGCATTTATGGCATTTATGAGCATAATCAATGCAATCATTCTCCATCGTCAACTAGTAATATCTTGCTCTCATGATCTACCTGGCCATCATATGTCCACTAGTATGTGCCTCACATATTTCATCATGCACTTTTTCAATGATTCTCTTTGCTTCAATCTTATTTACGTACCTCAATAATACTTGATCCTTGCTTCTCTTGTACAGGACATTTCCATCCAAAAAAAAGCTCATAGCCAATCTTCGGATGACCCTTTTATCATTCTCTGTTACTTGTTCTAGGTATTACTGATCCTTAATATACTGTAGGATGTCATAATACCAAGGTTTCCCATCTTCTTTTTCCTTTACATTAGAGCAATAAGTTGGTATATCCTTAACATCTAACTTGATGGGCTGAATGTCGGTATTATCATTAATTCAAATCATTACAGCCAGAGTAGCCAATACGTTAGCAATCAAATTCTTTTCTTGAGGTAAGTGGTCAAACTGGATATCTTCAAATTATTTTGTCAACTCTAGAATATGCGTATGATACGAAACGAGTTTTGAATCTCTCGTCTCTCATTCTCCTTTTAACTGATATATAACTAGAGTTGAGTCTCCAAACACTTTTAGTACTTTCACTCTTCTATCTATAGCAGCTTGTAAACCCATGACACATGCCTCATATTCAGCGATGTTATTTGTGCAATTGAAATTTAATCTTGCTGTTACAGGGTAGTATTATTCTTTTAGAGAGATCAAAATTACCCTAATTCCATGCCCCAAGGCATTAGCAGCTCCATCAAAGTACATTCTCCAACATTTTTCTCCATGCTCCCCTTCCTCCAGTTAAGAAATAGTCATTAGGTCTTCATCAGGGAATTCCAATTTCATCGGCTCATAATCTTTCGTAGCACGATTTGCAAGAAATTTTGCTATAGCGCCCTTTTTTATTACTTTTTGGCTCACGTATATAATATCATATTCCGAGAGCATTACTTGCCATCTAGCGATTCTTCCAGACAAAGAAGGTTTTTTGAAGATATACTTAGTGGGATCGAGTTTCGCTATGAGCCACGTAGTATGATAGAGCATATACTCTCTAAGTCTTTTGGCAATCCACGCTAATGCACAACACATTTTCTCCAATGAAAAATACTTGGATTCATATTCCATGAACTTTTTACTTAGATAGTAAATAGCTCTCTCCTTTCGGCTAGCCTCGTCTTGCTGCCCTAGAACACATCCCATTGAATTTTCACATACAGTTAAGTATAAGATTAAAGGTTTCCCTGGAACAGGTGGCACTAATACTGGAGGGTTCGATAAATATTGCTTAATTTGATCAAATGCCTCTTGACATTCTTCATTCCATTTCTCAGGATTATCTTTACGGGAAAGTTTAAATATGGGATCACATTTGTAAGTAAGTTGAGAGATAAATCGAGAAATGTAGTTCAATCTCCCCAGAAAACTTCGAACTTCTTTTGGTGTGCTGGGAGGTGACAGATTTTGAATGACCCATATCTTATCGGGATCGACTTCAATTCTTTTTTCACTGACCACAAAGCCTAGCAACTTCCCTGACTTTACCCCAAAGGTGCACTTGACTGGGTTTAATTTGAGCTGAAATTTTTTCAATCTCTCAAATAACTTTCTGAAGCTAGTGACATGATCTTCATCCTCACAAGACTTTGCAATCATATCGTCTAAATACACCTCGATCTCTTTGTGCATCATGTCATGAAAGAGTGTTACCATGGCCCTTTGATATGTTGCTCCAGCATTCTTTAACCCAAAAGGTATGACTTTGTAGCAAAAGGTTCCTCACATGGTCATAAAAGTAGTCTTTTTCATATCATCTACAGTCATTTTTATCTTATTATACCTTGAAAAACCATCCATAAAAGAGAAAATTGAATGCTTAGCCGTGTTATCTACCAGTGTGTCAATATGAGGCAAAAGAAAGTTATCCTTTGGGTTAGCTTTATTCAAGTCCCGATAGTCTACACACATTCATATTTTTCCATCTTTCTTAAGAACTGGCACTATATTGGCTACCCATTCTGGATACTTAGCCACTTGTAAAAATCTTGTATCAAATTGTTTCTTCACCTCTTCTTTAATTTTTAGTAGCATTTCGGGCTTCATCCATCTCAATTTTTGTTGAATTGGCTTACATTCTGGCTTTAAGAGTAATCTGTGCTTCACTATCTCTGTGCTCAGCCCTGGCATATCTTGGTAAGACCAAGCAAATATATCTACAAATTCTTGAAGTAGGTCTGCCAATCATTGCCTATCTCCTGATAGAAGTGAAGTGCCCATTCTGACCTCTTTCTTATTCTCTTCATCTTCCAGATTCACTAAGTCCACTACCTCCTGATGAGGTTCAATTGGCTTATTTTCTTGTTCAATCAATCTCATTAGGTCCGGAGGCATAACATATTTTTCATAATTCTCTTCATTGTCAAGTTCATCAGTGTTAATTGAATTTTCAAAGCTAACTTCTTGATTGTTATCATGATTATCTTCATGTTCATTTAAAGACCTAAAATTGAATGAAATGGGATATGTTGGCAAGATGTGCTTGGAAAGATGCTAATGAAGACACAAGAAGAAATGAATGAAAATGCATCCTTCTTATTTTTATTAGAAATAATAAAAGATAAATGGCCCAAACAAAAAAGATCACCCCATAGCCTTGGGCAATAGCTATTAAGATGTTACAATTACATTGTATCAAAATCAAAAGTCAAAGGCATCTTGATGGCACTCCAATTATTTAGCTCATAATCTAGTGGACAAAGGTGAACCCACTCTTCTTGATTAAGCTTCACTTCATCTTCAACAGCATTAATGGCTAACTGGGCAAAAGCGTCTTCTACACTTTTTCTTGTATCTGGGTACATGAATCCTCCAGGTCTGAAAGTTTCATACAAGTGTGGGATAAACATCAGTCTTGCTGTCTTTCTCGATGGCCTTCTTTTGACTTCCCACTCTGTCATCTCATAGCCTAGGCCTACCCTGTCGTTATTGTCTATTATTGTCAGAGGTTCTTTTATTCCCTATAAGTTTTTACCTAGCCTAAGTCCTAGATACCAGCCCTTGTTGATGACTTGGCTCACCACTATTTTTGAAAAATGTTGATTTTGAAATATTTCACCTACAGAATTGACCAATTCAAAAGATCGATAGAAGCATTCCAATGCTTCTTTGGTAGCCTCTACATATGGAGTGTTCAATGGTTGGGTCACTAGCATATCTTCCTCCTCAACTACCACTACTAATTGACCTTTTACATTGAACTTGATCTTCTGATACAAAGTAGAAGGCACAGCTCCTGCCATGTGAATCCATGGTCTTCCTAACAAATAGCTTTAAGATGAAAAGATATCCATCACTTGAAACTTTACCTTGAAAGTGCTGGCCCAATTTGTAAATGCATCTCAATATCCCCTAAGACTTCTCTTTTGTTCCCATCAAAAGCTCTCACAATCATCTGATTATCCTTCATATGAGAGTAATCAATGGGTAGCCTTGCCAAAGTTGATATAGGCATGACGTTGATAGCAGAGCCATTATCGATAAAGACCTTGGCTATGATATGGCTCTTGCACTTGACTGTGATATGCAGAGCCTTGGCATTTCCTTTTCCCTTCAAAGGAATCTCATCATCGCTGAATGAAATGTGATTTAGCATGACTAGATTTCCAGTCAGGTGGTTCACATATTCAATAGATACGTTATGTGTCACGTATGCTTGATTCAACACTTTCAACAGGACGTTTTGGTGTGGCTCTGAATTTAGTAGCAGTGATAATAATGAGATTCGAGCTGGCATTTTATTCAACCGTTTCACAATTGAATACTCACTATATTTTACTAGCTTTAAGAATTCACAAACTTCTCTTTTTGATACTGGCTTCGGATGATCTTTTTCAGGTTCTATTTCAGGATTATTTCATCTTGCTCTTTCTTTAGCCTTCTCTTTTCTAGCTTTCTCTAGCATTTCTGAAGTGTAACACCTTTCACTTCGAGTAATGCCTCCTACACCAGTTATATTGGAAGCGTCGACTTTGGAGACTTTTTCTTCCTGTCCTTGAACTATAGTGTCACAGCTATATCTCTAAGGTACTACTTTATCATCCTTGTACAAAAAAAGAGTCGAGACTTTAAAAGTTATCGACCTGGGGATGAGTTTATCTATGATTAACTTTGATTTGTTCCCACACTGAATTGTCACTGGTTTTGGAAATAACTTCACAGGCCTATCAGTCATGTACACCTCAACATTCTTTAATTCTTTTCTTTCTTCATAGACCTCCATCTGATGTGAATCCAAAAGTTTTTACACCTATTGATGAAACTACTCACAGATCTCAATGGAATGGCTTATTACCCCATTATGATACTTACAACTAGTGCCAGCTATATATGCTCCATGATAGCTGTGTGAACTTACTAGTTGTATCATGTCTGCTCTCCGTAAAACATCGAACAGTTGGTTGAGAGGTGTCTTAATATCTGTCACTTCTTTCTTCACATGGTGCTCTTGTTCTTCACTTATAGCATTCACATTATGATTTGGTAAAGGATTGCCACTAACATTCGGTGCATTCACCTATCCGGTATTAAAGTAAATCATCCCATCCTTGATCAACCGTTGCACTTTGTGTTTCAGAGTGGTGTAATTTTTGGTGGAGTGACCAGTAATCCTATAATGGTAGTCACAGTGGGCTGTGAGATCGTACCACTTGGGGTAAGATGGCTTGAGGGGTTCCAATTTACTTGGAGCAATCAAATGACTGTTGTAAAGCTCCTTATATAATTTCGTATAAGTCATTGGAATTGGGTCAAAAATAGGTTTCTCACGAGTAGTTCGTTGCTCTCACGAACCATTAATGGGGTTAGTTGGGCGATTTTGAGGTCTTGGGGTAGGCTGAGTGTTAGGACTGTACATGGTATTTTGAGGCCTATGAGGGGTTTGATATGTTTGGGGGTATGGTGATTGTGTAAATGGTTGGTATGGGTGAAAAAAAGTGTTATTTACAGCAGGGTAATATGACAGATATTCTGGTAGTGATAGGGTGGATAGCCTCTAAATTACTGTCCATCAAAGCTCACAGCTTGAGCTTCAATTTCTTTCTTATTCGAAACTCTCTTGCTAGATGCTTCATTTCCTTCTAGCTTACCATTTTTTATGGTACTCTCAATAATTTCTCCTGAAATTACCATATCAGTAAAGTTTTTCGTTGCATTCCCTATCATCTTTTCATAATAGAGAGGTTTTAAAGTGCTAACAAACAACACTTAGTCTCTTTCTCGGTCAGAAGAGGTTGTACCTAAAAAGTAATATCCCTTCACCTTTGAGCATACTCTTTAAAAGACTCGTTTACTTTTTTTTTTCCAGATTCTGTAAAGACAAACGATCAGGGACCAAATCGATAATATGTCGATATTGATTGATGAAGTCATGTGTCATATCGCTCCAAGAGCGAATGCGGGTTCTATCCAACTAAACATACTATCTGGCCGTAAAGCCAGTAAGACTATCCTAAAAGACATGCATTAATAGTTTTTCATCATGAGCATGAGCTGCTATCTTTCGACAATACATTGTGATGTGAGTTTTGGGGCACTTTGTACCATTATATTTTTTAAATTTTGGTACTTTAAACTTATGGAGAATAACCACATCAGGGACTAGATAGAGCTCAGCAGCATCAACTGACCCATAAAAGCTAAATCCTTTCACAGCCCGTAGCCTTTGCTCTAGCATACTAATCTTGGAGCTTTCTTGAACTTCCACTTTTATCTTTTCTTTCTCCTTTTCTTTTAAATCATCTAGATCAGGAATTGGTTCTACTACCTTTTCAGTGAAGACATGATTTATATAGCTATTATATTGCCTTGGGTTGGAAGCTGATAGCATTCCAAGATATGTTGGATATGCGAAGTGTTGTGACAAGACCTCTTGAGCAGACTGGGCTTGAGGTGGGCCAAAACCTGGAGGATATAAAGGGTCAGCCACTTCTTGCAATGGGGGAACTTGTTGGCTTGCATTTTTTTCAATTCCTTTTCCTTTATTCATGTTATTAAGAGCATCCAGAATCTTGCTCAGCTCACTTTCAATCTTCTTCTGTGCTTTTTCTATCTTTTCAAATCTATGAAAATTTTTTTGCTCCATTTGTCTTGCTCTGGATCTTGTGTTGTATCGATGGGTAGGGTTCTCGCTAGATGAAGCTATCCTTGAACTTTGAGTATCATATCTTAGAATTAGTAAATTTACATGATTATCACATGGTTACTTTGTTAAGTGTAATGAATGAAAATGCAATGAATGAAAAATGTATGCAAAGAACATTTGCCTTAAAAAACTATATTCAACTAAAAGATTTCATTTATTCCAAAAAAAAACTTTTATCTATATTAAGTTTATCATCCTAGAATTATAGCCATAAAATTATTTGATCTGTTCATACTGGGCCTTGGCTTCTTCTATGAAGTTCAACAGACGTTGTCCATGTTCTCCTACTGAGGTCACCACTTGTCTTAATGCCTTTGCCTCTTCCACCATCTCTCTTGCCTTACATACCCCTTTATGGATTTGGGTTGTTAAATGCTCAATGTATTTTTGCCTTCCTAAGTTCTCTCTTTTACCACACCAGACTTGGTATGATAATTCTCTATGTTATTTAACCAATGCAGCGATGTGGTCTCCTTGTTCATCCAACTTCTAATTTAGCCTGCTTAAATAATTGTTTAGCATGTTAATTTTTACTTGTGTTTCGGTACTTTCTTCTTCCAATTCGGCATATTCTTGCTTCAATCTTGTATTTTCCTAAGTCAGCTCAACAATGGTTATCTCTTTGGCCCTTTTTCTCACACATACCCTTTTGTGCTCTTTGTGTAACTTTGCTAGATCTTCAATAACTGTATCACGTTCTCTAGCAATCTTGTGAACTTTAACTTCATAACTTTCAGCTCTATCTTTCCACTGGGCTTTTTCTTCTTGAAGCTTCTGGATTTTTTACTTTAACTGGCCCTTTTCAAACTTAAATTCTTTTGTTGCCAGCTCTAATTCTGATAGTGTTTTTTCAAGTTTTTCTTTTGTTGGTGGTTGAGATATTTCATAGGTGAATACTATTTCTTGTCTTCTTTTTATTCTCCAAACCAAGTACCTTGGGGTGACTTTATCAATAAATGATCCAGGACTCACTCTTCGAGGATTTTTCCATGCTTTAATCATCTCATTCATCCTCTGAAATGCTTTTGGCTCACTGTAAGAGAAATCTAACTGATAAAGCCCATAAGTCATAGGAATGAATTGTTCTCCCCCAAATTGCCTTCTCACTAGGAATGGTGCATAATTCGTCACTCCCCATAAACCCAAAAGTGGGACCACTGTACTATCCCTACATTGATACAACATAGGCTCATGATTCATCCGTGAGGCCAACCATCTTACCCTAGCACTTTTTAACTTTTGTAGGAAAGTTATCATTCTTGTTTAGACTTTCAGTTTGACCATCCACTTTCACAAAAATTTTTGATCGAAACACGATTACAGATATAAAGCTTCGAGAAAGCACCATTTCCCTGTTCAAAATGGCTTTTCAACCACAAGTACAATAATTGTATGCAACATATGAAGCCTCCTCCATTCCGACGACAATAACTTAAAGATCTAATAGTCTTTGCTAATATTACCGTTGAAGGATTACAGCCATTGATCACATTCTCGAAGAAGTCCCAAAATCTTTGGAAAGATTACCAGTCCGATATGGCTAAGGTAAATATATCTAACCCCTGTTCTTCATTGGCATGTTGCATCAGAAACTCATGAAAGAACTTCCAAGGTAGGCAAACCTATTCTTGTTTCTTCTTCGTATGAGAATCCATAATTTTCTTGTCTATCCCCATAAGTTGAGCCAGACTTTTACGAAATCCTGACTTATGTTTTTTGACATATATCTTGTAAGGAGTCTTGAGATGCAAACCCAATAAGATCGTATATTCTTCGATGGTGAGAGTCATAACAGCTTCATTAAAGATGAAACACTTGTATGCAAGATCCCAGAATTATGTTATAGCTCTGATTAGTTAGTCATCAACAACTACTGCTAAATGGTGTGCTATATGCCCATGTCTCTGGCAAAACTGCTCTTATCTTGACGGACTCATCTTCTTCCAGATATCAACCAAATCTTCTAGATTATTCTATTTAAGGAGGATAGATGTTTCTTGAGACAAAGTGAATCATACCCGATTGGCAAGCAATCTCTCATCTTCAGTTGAATCTTTTTTGACTGGGCCCTTACTTCATTGGGTGTTCCATAGGGTGCTAATATGGATGAAGAGCAAACTAAGCGTTCATTGGCATCCATGAAAAAAATTTATTGAAGACCGTTTTTCAAGCAAATGTTCTTTATGCAACTTTATGATATGCGTATGAACCAATGCAAAAGAATAAGAAAAAGGTTAGTATACCCAAAAAAAGAATAAATAACTAAGTAAATTTAAACATCAAACAAAGTAAAATGGATGAATCCTATGCTTTTGGTCAATTCTAAAAGGGAAGAGTGATGGCTCTATCTATAGGTTAGGCGCTCTTAAGGTTTACTATATGCGATTTTAAGGTCAAAGTCTAAAGGTCCTCAAATTGTTTCTTATATCCTTGTCTATCACAGACTAGTAAGGCACCCTAATCCTCACCCATTACAGGTTACAAGCGAAAAAGGTTCAATTTAAGTGGGAGTATTTCGCTAGCCACTGTAGAGGCATTAGACCTCACGAAAGCAATAGGTATTTTACTCCCTCCTAGAGGGCCGGATCTTGGGTGTAGAGCTCATGTTATGCACATGCATATGAATGATATAATTAACAAGGTAAATAAACATAAATGAATAATAATACATATATACAAAAAGGTTCAATTTTATTAGGCTTTTGGATAACACAAATTATTTGCTGGCCTGACTTTTAAAGTCCCCAGTAGAGTCGCCAAGCTGTCATAACGTCTAGATCCGGGGATCTATCGCTAGACATTGGCTTTTAGGAGTCGCCACCAATCTTTTTTATCTAGGTGCGATTGGCCACCTAAAGAATCTGTCCTTTCAGGGAACACCTAAGTTTAAGGGTCCTTAAAAGAATAGGTTCAGGTCTACTAACTAAAATAGGATTCGGGAGTTCGATTACGTGTGAGAAAGGTTATAGCACCCTCACAACGCCCATCAAAAGATGGTACCAGCTTAAATTTGTGTTATCCAATGAGCCTTAAAATTTTACTAAGTAATTAATTATTGAAAATTATTCTTAATTGACTCTAATACTTTTAGCAAAAAATTGAGAAAATCCTCTCACCTCAAGAGTATGCAAGGAAAACTACTGTGTCACTTGCAGAGGCTCCATCGTCGGATAATTTTAAAAAAAATAAAAATAAAAAAAGAAGAAAAGAATGATTGTTCTTATGCAGGAAAAATTGATACTTTCAACTTTTCCCTAAAAATATTCTTTTGAAATTTTAATTTCTAGGAAAATTGATACTTTTAACTTTTCCTCAAAAATTGATTTTTTTAAAAATTTATTTTTTAAGGAAAATTGATACTTTCAACTTTTCCTCAAAAATTGATTTTTTGAAAATTTAATTTTAAGAAAAATTGATACTTTCAACTTTTTCCCAAAAATATTTTTTGGAAACTTTTATTTTTGAGGAAAATTGATCTTTCAACTTTTTCCCAAAAATATTTTTTTTGAAAACTTTGATTTTCAAGAAAAATTGATACTTTCAACTTTTCCCTAAAAATATTTTTTTGAAAACTTTAATTTTCAAGGAAAATTGATACTTTCAACTTTTACCCAAAAATATTTTTTGAAAACTTTGATTTTCAAGAAAAATTGATACTTTCAACTTTTTCTCAAAAACCTTTTTTGAAATTTTATTTTTAAGGAAAATTGATACTTTCAACTTTTCTCCAAAAATATTTTTTTGGATTTTATTTAAAGAAAATAAAATAATAAAACAAAATAAAAGTGAGAAATAAAAAAATAAAGAAAAGTAAAACAAAAATAAAAATAAAATAAAGATAAAAGAACATTAAATAAACCTAATCTAATAAATAAAATAAATAAATAAATTTAAAAAAAAAACCTGGAGCGGCTCAAAAATGGCTCAGCTTGGCTCGGCTCAAAGAAGAAAAACAGCTCGGAGAAGTGGCTCAGGACGTCGGCTCGACTCGGCTAACGGCTCGGGGAAGTGGAACACGCGCGGGTCGCAAAGCGGGTCGACGTTCGGGTCGAGTCGGATCTCGATAAAATGCGCGGATCCTCTGGGTTGTTTAACGCAAAAATGACGTAGTTTTGGGAGGGTATATAAGGTCGTTTCTTTTATTTTTCAGTAGAAACCTTCTCCCCTCTCTCTCTTCTTCTTTTTTCTCTCGCTTCTCTCTAAAACGATCGAAGAACTCCAGTTGAATATTCATCGGATTCTGGAAATTTTCACTGAAATCTGAATTTTTTGTCGGAAGTTAGCCGAAAAGTTGGTCGATTTCTGGGATTCTTCACCGAAAACTAGGCAGCTGGCCGGAAACTTCAAACTTGGTCGGAATTGTCACTGAAAAATTCAATTTTCGTCGAAAAAATCATCGGAGTCTGAAAATTTTCCAGAAATTTCTAGAAAAAATTTTTGCCAAAAATCTCCAAAATTTTTTTTTCGATTCCCACAACTATTCTAACACTTCTCAACCTTCTTTTAGCCTTAAAAAATCTTCTATATGCACATTTTCTCTCAATCAGTAGCTTTTTGCTCATTGTTTTTTTTGTTTATGTTCTTCTGTTCCAGAGGGTCCCTTTTATAGGGATTGATCAGAAGAGTTTCTGATCAATCCCTATTCCTTTTTGGATAGGGATTCAATCTTTGAATCCAATTTGGATTCTAATTGAATCCACATTCACAGTAGGATTCTTCAAAGATCAATCTCAATCCCAAAAAAAGAAAAAAAATAACAGATAATTAAAAATAATAATAAGATAAATAAAAAATATTACAAGATAAATAAAAAATAATAATAAATAAACTATAATATAATAATAAATATATAACTAGATAAATAAAATACATATATAGATATTAACAGAAGAAAAAAAATAAATAAATATAGATATACATATATTAATAAATAGCAAATACATAAAATACAAAGAAAAAATAAAAAATAAAAATAATATAAAATACAAAATAAAAGTCAAATTGGGCTTACCCATTTGGACCAAGCCCAATTGATCCGGCCTGGACCAAATTGGGTGTCTACATTAAGTATGAAAATTTTCCAAACTTTTAATTGCCAAATTTTTTAAAAACATAATTTGACTTTAATAAGACATATTATATACATGTATATTACTTCTGCCTACAAAAAATTTCCACTGTTACCATTGTTTTTTTAAGTGAAAAATAGCAAATATATTAAAAAAATTTTCAAAAAAAATGATGAATATTAGTATATAGAAATCATAATAATTATGCATCACATTATCAATAGGTTTAAGTCATTGTTAATAGTTGTTTTATGGCTTATTGTTACTTGAGCTTACTTTTTTTCTTATTTATTGGAAATCTCTTTTTTTCGTAAAATTTTATATATGTTCGAGAAAATTCTTTCAAATTTAACACATTAAAAAAGGAATACTTCACATTAAAATATAGAAAATAAAAGATCAAATTATAATTAAAATAAAAAATAAAGAAACCAATATAATAAAATAAAATAAAAATATTATAGAAATTCATAAAGCATAAAGAAACGACCAACTATTTATCTATTTTTGAAAGTAGACATTTAAAGTAACATCCCACATAATCTATGGTAACAATTTTTAAAGAAACAAAGCAACAAACCAAAATAATGTAATAGCAAAGCAACATTTCTCATGAATCTTGTATTTTAAAAGTTTGAATCACAATTAGTCAAAGATTGCTTGAAAGAAGTATGGTATTAGATTTATTGACTTTTCAATTTGACTTCTTTCTTTTTTAATTTTAGCAATCAATCACAATCATATGAGACACTCATTTTCTAAGTATAGATAGTAAGGTAAAATAAAAGCTTTTCAATGCATTCTTTGAGGTGTTTGTGTTTTCTAATCCTTTTATAGCTGTAAAATTTAAAGCATTAGTAAAATGGTTTTTTGGTCATAGGCATAGGAATGGTTTAAGTAGTTTATATCAATTTTTTGCTAAAATTTATTTATGCTTAATGACTATTTATTTGGTAGAAAATCATAAGTCACAATACAATTAAAAGTCGATAATATAAATGTTAGATAACCAAAGATTTATAAAATAAATTATATACTATATAAATAATCATAAATCCTGTATTATCTAAATTATGTTATTAAGGGACTATAACCTATCTTTAGTTATAAGCAAATTCAGTGCAAAAGAATCATCAATCATACATTATATACTGTATAAGTAAATTCACAAAATAAAATATTGAGATATTGAAATTAGATAAAACTGCAAACTTTATTAAATTATTTTCGTGTCAGGAAACTTGAAATTTTAAAAACATGGATCATAGTTCAAAGGTAGAGTAAACATCATGCCAATCAATATAAGATCTAGTCGATTTTTGCCAAATTGTCAAGCATTGATAATATATATATATATATATATATATTAGCTATATCCAATTATATTGATCCTGTTGACAAATTTCTTCATTTTGCTAACATTTTGCTCAAGGACCATTCTGGAGTTGATATTTTGTTCCCTCTCTATTTCACTCATCATGTTTGCTTCTTCAAGTGCAATTTGAGCATGTTGCAATTTCTCAAAACTTACATCATGCACTACACATTCATGGGTTGGTTTTAATTCCAACATGGCTTGCTTGGTTGCTAATTGTTTTGCCTCCACTTCATTGGTAGTTGGCGTGCCAAAATAAAAAAAATAATATAATTTTTTGTATCTTCTAAATGCATCTCTACCTTAGCTTGAAAATTTCCAATCAAGTCCTCCTTAACGGTGTAGATGGGTACACTCAATTGTAGATCATAGCTCATCCTCTGAAGTGCTTCCTTGAAGCTTATTCATATAATGGTTCCCATACTTTCTAGTGTAACAATGATGCAACAACAAATAAACCAAATCTACAAAGAATAAAAAAGTAAGAAATGTGTTAAACCCATTTAAATAAAGTTAACAGAAATCCAAAAAATTTAGAAATTAAAGTTACGGATTTTAGAAACATAATCCACTCAAGTCATATGCTGTTTTCCATTTCAAAGTTTGGCTATTTAGAGTTTGAATTAGGAAATTCACTTAATATGTGAGATAGAAGAGACATTGGCCTTGAATATTTCCAATCATCTTAAATAGCTATTAAAAAAAAGGTATAGTGGTTGATAATTATTATTTAATGTGGAATTGTAATAGACATAACTTCTTGTAAAATTTCAATTATCTCAAAATAAATAGCTAATAATGTAAATTTATTTGTATATGAGAAATATATGAAGAGATATTGTCACATCTTTGGTTAAAAATATAGGTTACGATAAACATTGATTAACCATCATTGTGCAATAAATGAAAATATATAATTTGTCTACATATTCAAAATAAATTGAATCTAAAAAAATAAAGAAATTATTAAATATATGGATTTGAAAAACATGCAATACACAAGTAATACACTTTTTTTTTTTTTCAAAATTTGACTATTTATAGAGTTTGGATTAGTAAATATGTTTAATATGTGGGATAAAAGATATATTGACATTTAGGTAAATATTTTCAATCATCTAAAATGAAAATTACGTTAAATCAAATGGTATATAATGGTTGATATTATCTTTAACGGCTTGACCTAGTGATCAAATAAGTCTTAAAAAGACATAAGGTTGGGGTTCGACCCCAACCTCCTCCCCTTCCCCCTTGATGTATGGCTCTGCTCTCATTGAAATCATAAAAATAATGGTTGATATTTATTATTTAATAAAGAATAATTATTAATAATCTATGGCCAACCATTTTGCATTCTTATTTCTATTTTTATGCATTAAGTGATATTATAAATAACAAGAATTAAATAATGTCCCATTTATGGTTGTTTGGACTTTGTGTCATGATTCAATAAAACAATTGCATTTTGCATTTTACTTTTTTGTTTGACATATGAAGAATTCTTTTTGATGTGACCTTGTCACGTATAAGTTATTAACACAGGATAAGATTATAACTCAATTTTATGTTTATTTATAAGATTCTATAAATATTAAGATTTTTTTTGCATCATTTTAATTTTTATGTTTATTTATAGTATGTAATATTCAAAATAAATTAACTTAAAAACTTTAATTTATAATGGTAATGATTTAAATCTAAAATTTTTTCAAATTTTTAATTGCCAAATTTTTTAAAAACATAATTTAACTTTAATAAGACATACCACATATATATATATATATATCACTTCTGACTACAAAAAATTTCCACCATTTCCATTGTTTTTTTAAGTGAAAAATATCAAATATATTAATAAAAAATTTTCAAAAAAAATAGTGAATATTGGTCTATAAAAATCATAATAGTTAAGCATCACATTATCAATAGGTTTAAGTTGTCATTGATAGCTGTTTCATGGCTTATTGTTACTTTTTTTCTCATTTATTGAGAATCTCTTTTATCGTAAAATTTTATATACGTTAAGAAAATTCTTTCAAATTAAATGCATGAGAAAAGGAATATTTTATACTAAAATATAGAAACTAAAAAATCAAATTATAATTAAAATAAAAAATAAAGAAACCAAGATAACAAAATAAAACTAAAATATTATACAAATTCATATAGTATAAAGAAACAACCAACTATTTATCATTGTTGAAAGTAAACATTCAAAGTAACAACCCACTTAATCTATGATAAATATTTTTTAAAAAACAAAGCAACAAACCAAAATAATATAATAACATAATAACATTTCTCATGAATCTTGTATTTTAAATGTTTGAATCATAATTATTTTTTGGCCAATGACTCCTTAATAGCTGAAGAAAAGAAAAGAACAACAGTACCATACGAATCCAAAGAATTCCTAAAAGAATGTGACAATTAATCTTAATAAGAGTGTTTATCAGATAATTAATAAATTAATTAAAAAGTAATGGAATTAATCATGATAAATCATAATTTACTTGTAATTATTATTTTTGATCGTGCCAAATGATGCATCTTCATCATCATTAGCCTGCAAATTTTTTTACCAAAAAAGTGTGCAATTAGTACACAAAAGAGAAGAAAATATTCGAAAAATTTTTAGATTTTTTCATTATAATAATTTAAAGGTTTTCACCTTGCGCTCTTCTCCATGAGTCAAAGATTGTTTGAAAGAAATGTAGTGTTGGATTAATTGATTTTTCAATTTGAATTCTTTCTCTTTCAATTTTATCAATCAATCACGATCAAATGAGACACTCATTTTCTAAGTATAGATAGTAAGGTAAGGCAAAGCTTTTCAATGCATTCTTTGTCATGTTTGAGTTTTCTAATCCTTTTATAGCGTTAAAATTTAAGGCATAGTAATGGTTTTTTGGTCATAAGCTGAGGAATGGCTTAAGTAGTTTATATTTATTTTTTTTGATAAAATTTATGTATGCTTGATGAATATTTATGTAGTAGAAAACCATAAGTTACAATAAGATTAAAAGTCAAGAACATAAATACTAGATAACCAAAGATTTATAAAAAAAATCAATAAAAAAATTTAAATTAGCATAAATACATTAAAATCAAAAGTTAATAATTTATGTAAATGCTATGTAATGAAAAATCTATTGTGTTTTATGTAACAAAGTTAGGAGATTTTGATTTTAAATTTATGTAAAGAATGTTTTTTACCATGCCTCACACTTATTGAACAAAATTCTTTTGGAGTTTAATAATATTTATTATTAGAAACGTATTTATATTTGGGAATTAGAAAGATCATTAGCTTAAAAAAATAATAAAATATAAATTAGAAACATATTTATATTCAAGATTCCAGATTAAGCTAGGAAAATAAGTTACATTGTAATTCTATAAATACCATGGTTTGATAAAAAAAAAAAAGGTAATAATGAATTTTATTTCTAAAATTATTAGATAATAAATTTACATTATTAGTTATTTATTTTGAGATAATTGAAAAATTTTAAGAAATTATGTCTATTACAATTCCACATTAAAAGTTAAACGTTAGAAAGAAATAAATTTGCCTTTATCCTTTTTTCATCCAAAACTATATTTATCTTAATAACGATTGAGTATTAAAAGTAGACTCTTTAGTAAATTATCTATTTAATGAAAAGTACATTTCAATATTGAAACATAAAGTAAAGAAATAACAAATTCAATTAAAACTTTAAATATAATTTAAATAGGAGTCCACGTTTATAAACATATTATTTAAATTTAAATTTTATCTTGAAATTCAACTTTGATTACCACATGACTAAAATTAATTTGTTCAAAAAATAATTTCATAAAAAATCAATCATACATCACAATGATAAAGTGTAATTATTTTTCCTTCTCATTTAATTGATTTCATATATATATATATATATATATTATCATTTTAGCATATGGATATAAAAAATACAAGAATATTCATATCTTAAATTTTTTTTAATGATATAGAAGCTTCAAATTTTGAATAAAAAAACTCACATTCTTAAAACCAAAATTAGAGTTTCATATAAGTAATGATCTTTTTTATCAAATAAGCTATCTCTTCCTCAAAAACTAAAATCATGAATGTTCAATTTCAAAATAAATGGTAGCTCGTAATTGGTATAGTCTAAAAATCTCTACATTAACATTTGTATATAAAATGTAACTTGTTTTTATATCATAAGGAATTATGGATAGAGTAATTACATTTTGGTTTCTTTTCTCAAAAGACATATACATATGAATTTTGATGTTCAAGACAATTTAAATAACTATTTATTATAAATTGGGATTTAAGATGTATTAATTTTTATCCTCTTAAAAATAATTTAACTTAAATATTCTAATAAAAGTAATAAACATTTTCATAGTGAAAAATCACCTTTTTCCCTTAGTTTAAAGTAAATAGAGACTTTTAGTCGTGTAACGTTTATTAGTTCCTAACTTTTGATTTTCTTTTTATTTATACTTCTTAAAACCTTAATTTGTTAACTTTTTATAAACTTTTGCTTATCTAATATGTATATTATTAATTTTTTATTTTCTTTTGACTTATGGTTCTATTATACCTAAATGTAAAGTTAAATGGAATGATGTTTGGTTGCATCAATTTTTTCTTTTTACATAAATTATAAACCTAAATTTCTTAATTTTATTACATAATACTCAATAGACATTTGGTTACCTATTATTATTTGTTAACTTTTTTTATAATCCTTTGGTTGTCTAACATATATATTCTTAACATTATTAATATCCTTAAATCATCATTAATAGTTTTTTCATACCTTATTGTTACTTAATAAGAGTTTTTTTTCCCTAAATTCTTGGAAATTTATTTTATAATAAAATTTGATTTTTGTCCAACAAAATTAATTTAAATTAAACACTTGAAATAAGGAATATTTTATACTAAAATATAAAAAATAAGATCATATTATAATTAAAATAAAAAATAAAGAGTTCAAGATAATAAAATAATAGTAAAATAGCGTATAAATTTAGAGTGTATAAAGCAACAATAAAGTAATATGAATATATATTTCTTTAAAGAGAAACTTTTAGAATTTAGAAAATTTATATATATTATGCATATATATTATTTAAGTATTCAAAAAAGCATAATTAAATGTAAAAAGAAAAATCAAATGTGGAGAAACATCCAAAATATCCAAACGAAACCATACAAAAATAGAGTAAAATGTTTTAAAATATAATGAAATAAACAAAAACTTATCCATCATTAAGGTCAGCACCATTGAAAGTAAGTAAATCATCCAAAGTTGCAAAATCAACAATCCTTTTTTTCCTTAAAAAAAAAAAGCAAACACGATAAATTCTAAAAATATATATATGTAATAAAGAGAAATCCATTGCCTTCTTTTCATTACCCATTGCTTTACAACAATAACATCATGTATCTGGGGATCCACCGTTCCGTTAAAAGTAGAGTTTATCTCATAAATTTCTCCTTCATTAACATGCTTAATTGTTGAACCATCCATCAATCAATTAGAAACACTTATTTCCTATATAGCATTTCACTCTAAGATCAAACATTTAAACAACTATCATATATAAAATTATATTAAAATAAATAAATAAATATATATACAAACTTACAAACGTTTCCAAATTGGTAGATATTGTCATAACGTCTAGATCCGGGGATCTATCGCTAGACATTGACTTAAGGAGTCGCCACCAATCTTTTTTATCTAGGTGCGATTGGTCACCTAAGGAATCTGTCCTTTCAGAGAACACCTAAAATTAAGGGTCCCTAAAAGAATAGGTTCAGGTCTACTAACCAGAATAGGGTTCGGGAGTTCGGTTACGTGTGAGGAAGGTTATAGCACCCTCACAACGCCCATCAAAAGATGGTACAAGCTGAAATTTATGTTATCCAATGAGCCTTAAAATTTTACCAAGTAATTAATTATTGGAAATTTTTCTCAATTGACTCTAATACTTTTAGCAGAAAATTGAGAAAATTTCCTCACCTCAAAAGTATGCAAGAAAAACTACTGTTTCACTTGCAGAGGCTCCGTCGTCGGATTAGTCAAAGAAAAATCAAAATAAAAAATCAAAATAGAAAGGAATGAAAGAATGATTTTTTTCTGTGTAGGAAAAATTGATACTTTCAACTTTTCCCCAAAAATATTTTTTGAAAATTTCGATTTTCAAGGAAAATTGATACTTTCAACTTTTCCTCAAAAATCCTTTTTTTGAAAATTTATTTCTAAGGAAAATTGATACTTTCAACTTTTCCCCAAAAATATTTTTTTGAAAATTTATTTTTTTTAAGGAAAATTGATACTTTCAACTTTTCCCTAAAAATATTTTTTTTGAAATTTTTTATTTTTATTTAAAGAAAACAGAATAATAAAAAAAGTCAAAATAAAAAAATAAAAAAATTAAAGAAAAGTAAAACAAAAATAAAAATAAGATAAAGAAAAAATATTAAATGAATTTAATCTAATAAATAAAAATAAATAAAGATAAAACAAATAAATAAAAAATTTCAAAAAAAAAAAACCTGGAGCGGCTCGGATCGCGGCTCGGCTCGGCTCGGCTCAAGGAAGAGAAACGGCTCGGGGGAACGGCTTGGGAAGCTCGGCTCGACTCGGCTTAGCTCGGAGGGGATGGCACGCCCGGGTCGGGTCGGGTTCGGCAAAACACGCGGATCATCTGGGTTACTTAAGGCCAAAACGACGTCGTTTTGAGAGGGTATAAAAAGCACTTCCCTCTATTTTTCGGCAGAACTCTCCTCCCCTCTCTCTCTCTTCTTCCTTTTTTCTCTGCCTTCTCTCTAAAAGCTGAAGAACTCCGATGAAAATTTCGTCGGATTCTGGAAAAAGTCACCGGAATCTGGAAATTTCATCGGAAGTTGGCCAGATGATCACCGGATTTTGGGATTCTTCGCCGGAAACTGGGCAGGTCGTCGGAAACTTCAAGTTTGACGGGAATTTTCGTCGAAAAATTCAAGCTTCGCCGAAAAATTCAACCGAAAACTGGAATTTTCCAAAAATTCCCAGAAAAAAAAATTCGAAAAAATTCCAAAAAATTTCTGATGATTCCTGGAACTTTCCTAACCCTTTTCTTAGCCTTCTATACTCTTCTCTACGCCTTTTCCTATCAAATCAGTAGCTTTGGCTTCTGTTTTCTGTGTGTTTATTCTGTTCCAGGAGGTGCCTTTTATAGGGATTGATCAGGAGTTCCTGATCAATCCCAATTCCTCCTTGGACGGGAATTCAATCTTTGAGTCCAATCTGGACTCTTCTGATTGAATTCCCATTCACAATGGGATTCTTCAACTTTCAATCCCAACCCTCCAAAATCAAATAAAAAAAGAAAAAATAATAGATAATTAGAAAAGAAAAAAAATAATAATCAGATAATAAAAAAGAATCAGATAAAATTAACAGATAATTTAAAAAAAAAAAGATAAACCCAAAAGTATATTACAAAAAATAATAATAATAATATAATAATAATAATAATAAATATATAAATATATACATATAAATCTATTCTAAATAAAAATAAATAAATACAAATATACAAAAGAAAAAAAATACAAGATAAAAATTCAATTGGGCCTTACTCATTTGGGCCAAGCCCAATTGATCTGGGCCTGGACCCAATTGGGTGTCTACAGCTGCCCCTCTTTGCACATTTTCTGTGAAATAGAAATTGCGCAAAGACGTAGACACCCAATCAAGATTCAACTCAACATTTTCATTTATTTTTATATTTTTTGTTGTTTTTTGTTTGTTTGTTTGTTTTTTTGTTTTTTTTTATTTTTATTTTTTTTTACCAAAGCTCCTCTAAACAGAGGCTCAACGACTTTGAAAAGTAAATTGCTCCTCTAAACAGAGCAACGAAACTTTGGAAAGTAAATTGCTCTTCTAAACAGAGGCACCACGACTTTGAAAAGTAAATTGCTCCTCTCAACAGAGGCACCACGACTTTGAAAAATAAATTGCTCCTCTAAACAGAGGCATCACGACTTTGAAAAGTAAATTGCTCCTCTCAACAGAGGCACCACGACTTTGAAAAGTAAATTGCTCCTTTAAACAGAGGCACCACGGCTTTGGAAAATAAATTGCTCCTCTAAACAGAGGCACCACGACTTTGGAAAGTAAATTGCTCCTCTCAACAGAGGCACCACGACTTTGAAAAATAAATTGCTCCTCTAAACAGAGGCACCACGACTTTGGAAAGTAAATTGCTCCTATCAACAGAGGCACCACGACTTTGAAAAGTAAATTGCTCCTCTCAACAGAGGCACCACGACTTTGGAAAATAAATACTCCTTGACAATCATGTCCAAATGAGTTAAAAGTTGTGTTTGAGGGAATTTCAGGAGATCATGCCCAAAGGTCTTATAAATCAACCCTGATACTAAAAGACATCCTATTTCAAGGATTAGGAACTTACCTGACAATCTTTTTCTTTTTTTTCAATTTTGTAAAGTATCTTCATATCTGTCTTCTTCATGTGGGATGTTGGAATACCCCTGCTTCTTGAATTTATTCACTATACTTTCCTGAAAGTAGTGTATGCTATGCAAATGCATATGAATTTCAATGTATGCTATGCAAATGTTGGTCAATTAATTCCTGTTCAATGTATGGTACTCAAATTTCTCAAGCTCTTTTCTTAGGCATCAAGCCCTTTGATTCTTCAGAGATCCAATTACACTGCTCTTCTAAGATCGAACCAGTGTAGCTCTCAATTGTCTCTTCCACTCACATTCTTCCTTGTTCAGTTTCTCAATACTTTGGAATAAGCTTCATCAATCGATCATCACTTGACCATCATTCAATGAATTTCTCAGCAATAATAAATTTTCAAAATAAGTTTCATCCACCATCATTGGGTCATTACTTATAGGTGTCTCAGCATTAACCATTCCAAAACAAACTCTGTCCACTGATTGTCTTCATCATTCAATCATAACTTGCAAGTCATATCGATCAATTCATCACTTTTCAAGATTTGCCCCATTATATTCTTCATTTGATCACATCATATATCTTTTCAAATCATCTCTTTTAGGTTTCTACCACCATCATCTTAGATTTCTTTTCAAATGAATACAAGACTCTTTTAAGCACATATTCATTCATTCATTATCATTTCAATTCTTGACAAATACAATGCAATCAAGCATTTTCTCAATTCATTCTAGGGGTGAAACAATAAGAGAACAGAAGGTGAATTATCAATGAAGATCTATTTTGGTATAAAACAAATGGGAAAGGGAATAAATTGGATGTCATTGAGATGGATGGTATGTCCGAATGATGAATATTCGGACAATTCTCAACATTAATCTAGGATTCTTTTTCAAAAACTCATTTCATTTACTGTTGAAGTCATCTTGAGCTTGGCGAACTTTGCCCCAGTCTTTGAGGGATCTTCAGATGTCTTTGATCTTTCATTCATGTGAACCATTTGACCTGGATCTTTTTTTTTCTACCAAAATCACCCTTTCAGGTTTTCAATTTGAATCTCTTTTTTCATTTTCTTTTTTTTTTTTTCATCATCTTTTTTCTTTTTTTCTCATTTTTCATCAAACTTTAGAGCAATGTAGCATGATTCCATTGCTTCATCATGAGCATACCTTTGCTCAACATATGATCATTCAAGTTGAGTATTCACATTTGATCCAAATGGACTTTTCAAGGTTGTAATGTAGGCCAAGGTGAAGGGTCATAAAAAAAATAGATATAATAGGCTTAAAACATATAATAAAAAGGTTCAAGACCGAAGGATCATTTGAAGCAGCTTGGCATTTTGCCCCCACATCATTTTTTTCTCACACAAAGGATTCTCATTACTTTACCCCAAGTCATGTGTGGCATTTATTTTTTCTTTTTCTTTTTTTTTTTATTTTTGAGACCTTTTGTGAAATTTTTCAAAAATTACCCCCTAGTGTAGAGGGTGATCCTTGGTTAGGGTTCTCAGGAAAAAAAATCATAACAGGCTCAAAGAGGTAGCAATAAATGATTTTTCGAATGGTAAAAGAAAGATGGCCATTTTTCATCTCAATTGTGAATACCTTTCTTGAACATCATCTATTGAACAAAGCTCATGAACCTGTATAAAAGATTGCACATCTTCAAGACATATCTCTTTCACCTCCAGTGATGGCTTTTTTTGCTCAAATCATCTTCTCATATTAAATGTGGATGAGTTCTCGAAACTAAATCCCAAAATTATTGTTATCATTGTCTAAATATTCATCATCTGAAATTTAAGAATGAGAATGTAAAGTTATGAAAGGTAACGGAGCATGGAGTAATGGTCAAGTGAAATAGAAAAATGTAATGAAATGCATTGACTTGCCTTTATTAAAATGATAACAAGTGAAGTCATATTGCAAAAAAAAATTTAACATTATTTGAAAAGAAATCCTAAAATGACAGAAGAAAACTTTCAACCAGCCTTATCTCTATTTTTTAAAATTGTCCCCTTATGCGATCAGGTAAAGAATCTCTATTGACATCTTGCCTCTCAATTCATTGTGACTCTTCAGCCCCTTTCTGTTCTTGACTTTCACTCAGAGCGCTAACATTAGATGTTATTGCTTTTCCTTTATCAAAACTTACCATTCCATCATTGATCAACCGTTGCACCTTATACTTTAAAGCAGTGCAATTTTCAGTAGAATGGCCAGTAATTCCATAGTGATAGTCACAGTGGGCTGTAGGATCATACCACTTTGGGTAGGGTGGTTTAAGCGGCTCCACATGGCTGGGGGCAATCAAGTGGCTATTATAGAGTTCTCGATATAACTCTGTATAAGTCATAGGGATTGGATCAAATACAAGTTTTTCTCGAGTAGTTCGTTGTTCTCGTGAACCACTTGCTGGGTTAATAGGGCGAACTTGGGTTATTGCAGGAGCTTGAATGTTGAGGCTGTATGTGAGATCTTGAGGGCTATAAATTGATCGGCATGTGGATGAATAAGGTGGTTGTGGAGCTAGCTGGTATGGGTAGGATGAGGCATTATTCACAGCAGGATAGTATGGAGAGTAACCTTGGGATGGATAGGGTTGATAACCCCTGAATTGTTGTCTATCAAAGCTCACAGCTTGAGCTTCAACTTCCTTCTTTTCTGATGCCTTCTTGGTTTTTCCTCCTTTCAACTTACCATTTTTTATGGCATTTTCAATAATTTCTCCAGAAATCACCATATCAGCAAAATTCTTTGTTACATTCCCTATCATCTTTTCATAATAGGGAGGTTTCAAAGTGCTAACAAACAATACAGTAGTCTCTTTTTCTGTCAATGGAGGTTGTACCTGTAAAACTATATCTCTCCATCTCTGGGCGTATTCTTTAAAAGACTCGTTTGTCTTTTTCTCCAGATTCTGTAAAGACAAACGATCAGGGGCCAAATCGATAATATGTCAATATTGACTGATGAAGTTATGTGCCATATCGCTCCAGGAGCGAATGTGGGTCCTATCCAACTGAACATACCACCTGGCAACAGAACCAGTAAAGCTATCCTGGAAGACATGCATCAAAAGTTTTTCATCATGTGCATGAGCTGCCATTTTCTGCAATACATGGTGATGTGGGTTTTGAGGCACTTTGTACCGTCATATTTTTTAAACTTCGGTACTTTGAACTTATAGGGGATAACCACATCAGGAACTAGGCAGAGCCCAGCAGCATCAACTGACCCATAAAAGCTAAATCCTTTCACAACCCGTAACCTCTGCTCTAGCATGCTAATTTTGGAGCTTTCCTGAACTTTCACTCTTATCTTTTCTTTTTCCTTCTCCTTTAAATCATCTAGATCAGGAACTGGTTCTACTACTTTTTCAGTGAATACAGGATTTATATAGCTATTATACTGCCCTGGGTTGAAAGCTGATGGCATTCCAGGATATGCGAAATGTTGTGGCGGGACCTCTTGGGTAGACTAGGCTTGAGGTGGACCAAAACTTGGAGGGTATAAAGGGTCAGCCACTTCTTGCTGGCTTTCAACTCCTTTTCCTTTATTCATGTTATTAAGGGCCTCCAGAATCTTGCTTAGTTCACTTTCAATCTTTTCCTGAGCTTTTTCTAGCTTTTCAAATCTATGAGAACTTTCCTCTTCCATTTGCCTTGCTCTGGATCTTGTGTTGTATGGATGAGCAGGGTTTTCGCTAGATGGAGCTATCCTCGAACCTTGAGTACCATACTTATGATTAGAAATGTTATGCAGTGCCTTATGTATGATGCTTTGATACACAAATGAAATGTACATTTTTTGAATGAAATCTAGTATGAAATGAATGCAAAAGATTGTGTTGAAACATGATCATGAAAAGAATACACATGCATACAATCAAACAAACAACATAGTTAGTTTCGTGGATGAAATGTAAGTGATGCTGATGCATAATGTTACATATGATAAAAATAATACACAAAGTTAAGCAATCAAAATGATTAGATAAACACCCTTTTGTGTCCTAATTTTAGGGTATATCATTGGGTAGAAAGAGCTCTATCCTAGGTGTAGGCACTTTTAAAGTTCACTACATGCAGTTTTAAGGTCAGAGTTTAAAGGTCCTCAAATTGCTCCTTACATCCCTGTCCATCACAGACTAGTAAGGCACCCTAATCCTCACCCATTATAGGCTACAAGCGAAAAAGGTTTAATTTGAGTGGGAGTATTTCGCTAGCCACTGCGGAGGCATTAGACCTCACGAAAGCAATAGGTACTTTACTCCCTCCTAGAGGGACGGAGCTCGGGTGTAGAGCTCATGTTATGCACATGCACATGAATGACATAATGAACAAAGCAAATAAACATGAATGAATAATAACACATATATACAAAAAGGTTCAATTTTATTAGGCTTTTGGATAACACAAATTATTTGCTGGCCTGACTTTCAAAATCTCCAGCGGAGTCGCCAAGCTGTCATAACGTCTAGATCTGGGGATATATCACTAGACATTGACTTAAGGAGTCGCCACCAATCTTTTTTATCTATGTGCGATTGACCACCTAAGGAATCTGTCCTTTCAGGGAACACCTAAAATTAAGGGTCCCTAAAAGAATAAGTTCAGGTCTACTAACCAGAACAGGGTTCGGGAGTTCGGTTATGTGTGAGGAAGGTTATAGCACCCTCACAACGCCCATCAAAAGATGGTACCAGCTGAAATTTGTGTTATCCAATGAGCCTTAAAATTTTACCAAGTAATTAATTATTAGAAATTTTTCTCAATTGACTCTAATACTTTTAGCAGAAAATTGAAAAAATTTCCTCACCTCAAGAGTATGCAAGAAAATTTACTGTTTCACTTGCAGAGGCTCGGTCGTCGGATTAGTCAAAGAAAAATCAAAATAAAAAATCAAAATAGAAAGGAATGAAAGAATGATTTTTTTTTTGTGTAGGAAAAATTGATATTTTCAACTTTTTCTCAAAAATATTTTTTGAAAATTTCGATTTTCAAGGAAAATTGATACTTTTAACTTTTCCTCAAAAATCCTTTATTTGAAAATTTATTTCTAAGGAAAATTGATTCTTTCAATTTTTCCCCAAAAATATTTTTTTGAAAATTTATTTTTTTTTTAAGGAAAATTGATACTTTCAACTTTTCCCTAAAAATATTTTTTTTGAAATTTTTTATTTTTATTTAAAGAAAATAGAATAATAAAAAAAGTGAAAATAAATAAAAATAAAAAAATTAAAGAAAAGTAAAACAAAAATAAAAACAAGATAAAGAAAAAATATTAAATGAATTTAATCTAATAAATAAAAATAAATAAAGATAAAACAAATAAATAAAAAATTTCAAAAAAAAAAAAACCTGGAGCGGCTCGGATCGCGGCTCGGCTCGGCTCAAGGAAGAGAAACGGCTCGGTGGAGCGGCTTGGGAAGCTCGGCTCGGCTCGGCTTGGCTCGGCTCGGCACGCGCGGGTCAGGAAGCGGGTCGACGCCCGGGTCGGGTCGGGTTCGGCAAAACGCGCTGATCCTCTGGGTTACTTAAGGCCAAAACGACGTCGTTTTGAGAGGGTATAAAAGGCACTTTCCTCTATTTTTCGACAGAACGCTCTTCCCCTCTCTCTCTCTTCTTTCTTTTTTCTCTGCCTTCTCTCTAAAAGCTGAAGAACTCCAGTGGAAATTTCGTCGGATTCTAAAAAAAGTCACCGAAATCTGAAAATTTCACCGGAAGTTGGCCGGAAGTTGACCGGATGATCATCGATTTCTGAGATTCTTCGTCGAAAACTAGGCAAGTCGTCGGAAACTCTGGGTTACAGATACAATTATGGGTCCTTTCATTTCGCTAACAACAAAATACTCAAAATTGATATAATCTTTTTGGTGTACATCTTTTAATTAAAAAACAAAATTAGGTCCAATGAGATTGCTTAATGCAGATGGTAAAACATAATCAACAATATTTTCTTTCAAAAAAGATAAACAATGATTTACCAAATGAACTAATGAAAATAATATAAAAAAATTTAAGAAATTAAAAAGATGAAACATATTTTGCATTTGATTGAGAAGACACCAATTCATCAACGGTGACTTTTAAAAAGTTGGAAACAACATCATCAAACAAGAGAAAGTTGTAGACCCACTCAAATCTTCAACATCAACATAAATATGAAATCTATAAAACTATATCCATAATAACCAATAAGGATATTGTGAAGAAATTTTTTTAATGTACATAATCAATATATTACCTTGGTTGAGGATATTGAATAAATTTGTTGCACTTAGAACACGACATAGAACTATCCATAGGGACAACATTTTTCTTATATGTACCAACACAAGATACATACTAACAGTTATCACACATTCATATTCTAACTATTGAAGTTGTAATCAAATAGGATTCACCCTAAAAATTATAAAATATAATAATTTAAAATGAAAAATATCACTTTCACTTTGGAAATTAAACTATAATTATTAATAACAAGATATAGTACGAATTGATAACCTTATTGGTAGTAGATTGACAAAGTTGTTTCATCTCAAGAATTGTTTTTTTGATCTTGGAAGAATCAGATCAGTTTGACAACTTATGACTGTTGTTCAAATCTTCAATTATTAGAATCTTTGTAAAATACTTGTTTTTTTTTTTTTTAAAATTAAAAACTCCAACTACTTTGAAAAAAATAACAATAATAAACCAAAATCAAATAATAAAAATGGTACAAATGAGTCACGTTAAACCTTACTTAAATTGAATTATATTAGAAATAGTGTTGTCCATGTAAAGTTTAGTTGACTTAGAAGAAGAAAACGATGTTACACCTGAAAAAAATTTTATTAAAATTAACAAACCGAGATAAACTATTAAAAATCATATACGTAACTATAACAACTGGAGATTAATTTCATAATTTTTTACATATTAACTAATCTCAAAAATTCTTAACAATCAAAGAAATAAATATAACAATTTGAGGTTCATTTTCCAAAGCTAAACGCTTCTCTTCAAATTTAAAAATAAACTTGTCCCACAAACTAATGGTTGCAAACCTTTCACTAAAAAAATGATTAATAAAATTTAATTCCAATAGTAACAAAATTTACTTTTTTTTATTAAATCATCCTTTTTGTAAAATTACAAATCTAAAAAAATATTAAAACAAAATTAATACCTTAAATCTTAAAAGCATAACACTATATATTTTACGGACTTGTTACCAACAGTTTGACAATGAGATAAACCCATGCCAATAACAACAATAATATCTAATAAAAAGTTAAATTAAAAATTATTTTCAAAAAGAAAACAAAAACTCAAAATTTCATAATAAATTATCAAAAAAATAATATGTTAAGCATTTAGTTGAATGTTCATTCAAATGGTCATAAGCTACGAACTCATAAACATGTCATGAGATTTCATTAAAAATCTCTTTAATGATCACATTAGCATGAAAATGAATCATACTCTCATTCGCATCAATTACTTAATAATCATCTTTATTTTTTATAATAGAAAATTTTTTTATAGAATATAAACCTCATTCATGAATCTTATTTTTCAATTGATATGCATTATGACTCCAAAGAATAGCGTGAATATAAAATTTCTATAAAGGTAGAAAAAAACAATAAAATAAGTCAAAGAAATGAAAATAGAAACAAAAATATAACAAAAATAAGTCTTACTTATGTACCTTTTCATAAACCAACACTATTTCTGTGCTAACACGTTGTTTAGTTTTAAAATTATAAATACTCCACAATTGACAAATGCGAATTTTGATTCTCCAATCATCTTTTTCAAAAGTTAATTTATCAATCATGACATACTACAATTGGTTAAAAGTCAAATTTAAAATGAAATAAAAAAATCATGGATTATGAAAAAAAAATAATGCAAACACTAAAAAATACATCAATTTAGCTAAAAATAAAATTGAAATGCCAAACAAAAAAAAATAAATCAGGATTAAAAATAATAAAATTACAAAATATAAACACAATAAAAACAAACCTCATGATTAGTATCATGTCAAACAAGTATTGAAAAAGAAAATGAAATACAAACATGAAATACACTTATACAATAGCTTTAACAAATAACAGTTTTAAAGAATATAAATAGAAGAAAATCAAAAGTCATAAATCTATAAAAACTAAAAATTTCAATAAAATTTAATAAATAAATAGTAAAAAATATTAATATTAGAAAACTAAGAGTTATTAGAAAACTAAGAGTTACAATAAATTTTAATAAATTATAGTTTTAAAAAACATAAATAGAAGAAAATCAAAAGTCAAAAATCCATTAAAAAGTTAGACAACAAAAAGTCTATTTGATGAAAAATCATAAATTATAAGAAAATCAATAGTAAAAAACGTTAATATTAGAAAATAAAAGTTTTAATAAATTTTAACAAATTTAAAGAACATAAATAAAAGAAAATCAAAAGTTAGAAATCTATTAAAAAAAAGGTAACCAAAAGTCTAGTGTTTAATGCAATAAAATTAGAAGATTGAGGTTTAAAATTTGTGTAAAATGACTTGGCATTTATTACAAAAAATTCAATAAATTTTAATAAATCAATAGTAAAAAACATTAATATTAGAAAACTAAAAGCTACAATAAATTTAAATAAATAATAGTTTTAAAAAACATAAATAGCAGAAAATCAAAAGTCATAAATCCATTAAAAAATTTTAATAAATTTTAACAAATAATGGTTTTAAAATTGGGAATTTTAACCAAAAGTCTATTGTGTTTAATGTAAAAAAATTAGGAGATATAGATTTAAAGTTTATGTGAAATAACTTGGCATTTATTACAAAATATTTGAATTATATATATTTATATATATATATATATGATTAGTTTTTTTCTATATGTACATTGCAAGTGAATGGTATAAAAATATTGACATATTGTATTTGTTATGACATAATATATTAATATTTTAAATGATTTTTAAAAATGATTAAACAAATAATTATAATTTAACAATTAGAAAGAAGCACGAAAAAAAAGAGTATTGGGATATCTTCAAGTATAGTGAAAGAAATAAAAGAAAATTGATTAAACTTGATGTGTTAATCAATTGGACAAGAAACTAGCGTTTAAGAAACTGCCTCCCTCCATGGATGAGTTTGCTACTATATAATCTCTTTGTATTAAAAAAAAAAAAAAAACTATACGATAGCTTTGGAATTATTCCTAACCAAGAAAATTGATTTACGGTGTAAAATAATCGATTGGAAAGACTTTGTATACAGTGCATTGGAATGCCCACGTGAAAGATTCAAATTCCATGTGTTTCAAAATGAACAATGATCTCTGGAATGTTTTTAGACTAAGGCATTCGAATGCTTGACCAAAAATATTCAAATGTTATGTTTGAAAAGTGCTTTGGAACAAAATACAGGGCCTCTATAGAGCATATGCACAAAAATTTCAAGTCAAAAATGAGATTAAAAAAATAAATAATAAATAATAATTTTATTTATTAGATTTGTGAAAATTACAATTTCTAAAAATTCTTAAAACAAAGAAAACTTTTTTATTCTTTTATTCATAAAAAAATTCGTTTTAAAGGTCTTGTTGACTTGAACTTGAATTGAATAAATTTGATCTTTAGAGATATTCGCTTCAAGGGTTTTGATGCTTATTCTTGAATTGAATAAATTTAAACTTCACTTCAAGGGTTTACATGGCTTGATCTTGTATTGAATAAATTTGGACTTTACTTCAAATTTTTTTTTTTTATAATTGGTCTTAAATTGAATAAGTTTGGATTTTGTTTCAGGGGTCTTGATGATTTGGTCTTGAATTAAAATTTTGGATTTCACTTTAAGGGTCTTTGATGACATGATTTTAAATTGAAGAAATTAGACTTCACTTCAAGTGTTTTTGATGACTTTCTTGAATTGAAGAGATTTGGACTTCATTTCAAGGGTTTTGATGACTTGATATTGAATTGAAAAGATTTGGATCCAAAATTTGGAGATTTTTTTGATATAAAAGAAGTCACAACTTGAAAATAAAAAAAGATTGCATATGTTAAGATTCAAATCTCAGACTTACTAAATATATCTTCTTAAGATTGATTGCATAAACAATGATTGCATTTGATCTCAAATTCAACTGAATTAAGCTATAAATTCGAGGTTCTTGAATTTGATTCCAAAAATTAGGGAGTTCTAAAAATCTTGGAATTTAGTCCCAATTTGGGGGTTCTTAAATCTTGGTCCAAATTTAGGGGTTTTTTTTTTTGTTTTTTAATTTGATTTCAGTTTAGGGATTCTTACATCTTTAGGTTTTGATCTTTAGATCTTTCTTCTTGGATTTATTTGTTAGAATTCTAGGGACTTTATTCTTCCAGTCTTTCATCTTAAACATATGAGAGTTTTGAAGACTTTGATTTTTCAGATATTTTCTTCCCTGTTTGTCTTCTTGATCTTCATATCTTCATTCTCCAAGAGTTGTGTTCTTGATCTTCAAATCTTCATTTCCAAGAATTGTCTTCTTGACCTTTAGATCTCCATTTCTCGCGAATTCTTCAAGTTTTTTTTTTTTTTTTCTAAAAAATTATGTTCTTTATCTTTAGATCTTCATTTCCAAAGAATTGTTTCTTAAGCCTGGATCCTTATTCCTCAAGAATTCTTCAATATCTTTTTCGAGGAATTATATATGTCAAATAGCTCAAAAGAGCTTTCTATTTATAGTGCTAGTTGATGCTAGATGAGAAAGTTCTAAAAGAGCTTAACTTCTTTAATTTTAACTCTAAATAATTATAATTTAATTAGAAATAAAAACTGATGATTCATGAGTAAAATTTAATTGGATGATTCATTTAATCTTGAGAATTTGATTGGCAAGAGTTTTATTTTATCTATAAATTATTTTAATTTATCTAGAGATAAAATTTGATTGGCCACACTATTAGTCCTTAAATTTTGATGAATCAAGGTAAGTGTATTTATCTTCAATGGCTAAATGACATTTAATTAATCATAAAATTAATTAATTTTATGATTGGCTTAAATGATGTCATTAATTTGACATTGCAGTAACAAATTTATCGCTTAAAAAAATTCCAATTAAATAATTAAAAAGTTCACTAGACATGTGGCAATTCATATTTGGATAAAATTTTCTCCTTTTACATTGCATTCAAATGTCATAGTACAAATTTTGACAACTTTGACTATAATAGATAATTTCTTTTCAAATTTGTTCAAACCTTATCTATTTCTATGTGTACCATAAAAGAAAATGTAAAAAAGAAAAAAGAAAAAGATTAACCTTTTCAGAACTATAATCTTATTACTATTTAAAGAAAATTTTCTATGTAAAAATGAATTTTAAAATCTCCCCATTTTTTTTTAAGACTTCACTAACTAATTTTACTTGAAAATTTTAAGAAAAATTGATATTTTAAATTAAAATTTTTTTTTTTTTAAATTTCTTAAAGCAATCATCATTTTTTATTCCACAAATGAATTGAATTTTTGACATTTATTATCTAAAAACTTTTAATTAATTTGACAAACATTTATACAATAAGTAAATAAATAAAACAAAAATAATTAAAAAGTAAACCTAGCTATTGGACTACAACCCAATTCAAAGAGACTTATGTCTGGAGTGGGCTTCGTATAATCAAGTCTGGAATGAATGGATCGAAATTGGATTTGATGAAGTAAGTTCACATTTATAAAATAAGTTAATAAATAAAATAAATTAATTAAAAAATGTACTGTTGGGTTAAAACCCAATTCAAGGAGACTTGGAGTGGAGGCGCAAGTTTGGAGTGGGCGTAGTTTAATCAACTCTGGAAGAATGGACCGAAACCGGATTTGCTGAAGCAAGTTTAGGTCTAATATGGAGCGACTGCATTTGCATCAAGGTATTAAGCTTCTTTTTTCTTCGTTCGCTCACTAATAGATGCTTCGAGGGGCGAAAAAAATTGAGAAAATAAAAAATCGATTCAAAATTATAGTGTTTAATTTAATTTAAATTAATTTTTTTATTTGATTTAGATTAAATTTAAATATTAAATATATATTAAGTTCGTATCAAAATTTAATTCAATTTTTTTCGATAATGCATAGTATTATGAGTTTTTAACATTCGATTCAAATTCGAATTGAATTTTTGAAATCGATTTGATCTAAATTGAATTCTATCAGTTTGATTTAATTTGGTTCATCATTTTTAAATTTTTTTTGTTTTTCAAATATTATTTTAATAAGATTTTAAATACATTTAAATAGATTTAAATATAAAATAAATATTTTTATTTAATAAAAATTTAAAAAATATAAAAATTAATAAAAATATTTAATTTTATTCAATTTAATTTTTTTAATTTTTCATATTTTAATTCAAAATTTGATTTGAACTTGATATATATATTTAATATTTAAATTTGATCAAAATTGAATAACAAAAATCAATCGAATCAAATACTATGATTTTAAATTAATTTTTGATTTTTAAAATTTTTTTCACCCCTAATCACTGCCTTTGTTCGTTGTCCAAACAACTTTAGAATGACCCCCACTTCTTCCTCTTCCTATACTCTAACTCACCAGAGGCCCAAAATTTCCCAAAAATCCTTCAATCGTGACCCAGTACATGGCACTGTAGTTTTCTCTTTTTGTGGTTTTCTCGTGCTGATGAACCTATGTTTAATTATTGTCTATTGTGTTGTGTTGTGTTGCTGATTGTTGATGTTATTGTGTTAGTAGTTGCTATTTTTATAGGGTTTTTGGTCAAAAAAAATCCTAGGGTTTCATCAAAACAGAAGATTTGATGCAGATCTGATCTTACTTTTATTTTTCTCGACTCCAAGCCTTTCCAAATTGAGAATTTATTGATTTCTCTTTTTTTTTTTGTTGATTTTCAGGTATTCAATCTTTCCAAAACATTCAATATCTCGCCCTTTTTTTAAAAGTTTTTTAGATTTTTTTAAATTTTTTATTTTGAAAAATAAATATTAAAATAAAAGAAATGGACAAATCAAATCTTATTTGGGCTAAAGTCCAATTAATATTTAAAAGTCGAAAACAAATTTTGAGGTCCAATTAGAAAATCTCGAAATTCAATTAACAATTTTGAGGTTTGGAAAGCCTTTGGCTCGTTAGATTGGTGTTCATTCATGCTGTAGTACAAGCTATTGGGTTCTTTCAATTAACAATTTTAAGGTCTGGAAAACGTTTTTTCAATGTTACTTGATGCTGTGGCCAAGTATGGAATATTTGCTTATCATCCAAAGTGTAAGAGAGTTGGACTAACCCATCTGTGCTTTGCAGATAACCTATTGATATTTGTAAAAGGTAACTTAGTTGGGTGAAACCGTGAAAGAGGTGCTGCAAGTGTTCTACAATTTCTCATGTCTACAATTAAATTGTGCAAAAAGGCGAGCTGTATCAGACTAGAATAGGCAGATATGAACTATTTGAATCCAATAGGCTTCTGGATTCAAGATTGGTACATTGCTATTAAGATATCTAAGAGTTCCCTTAGTAACCAGATGACTTACAGAAAGGGATTGGTTTCCCTTGATAAAGAAGATTACAGCCAGATTCCGAAGTTGGGCGGCGAAAAAACTTTCATATGTTGGCAGATTACAGCTTATACAATCAATGATTTTCAATATGTAGAATTATTGGTGTACACATTTTATCTTACCTAAACATGTAATTAAAGAAGATTAATCAACTTTGCTCATCTTACTTCTGGATAAGAGAAGTAGGACCAGCCAAGGAAGCTAGAGTTAGCTGGAAAACAATCAGTCACCCAAAGTTAGAAGGTGGATTATGACTCAAAAGACTTGTTGTCTTGGAATCAAGCTTGTCTTTTGAGGAATGTATGGTCCATTCTCATTAAAGCAAGTTCATTATGGATTGCATGGCTTGTTGCTTGGTAGATGCCAACCTAGTAAAATAGCAGCTGGAGTTGGAGAAAGTTGCAACTAAGGTGGATTGCTTTGTAGTTCATTAAAATGGAAAATGGAGTTGAAGTTTGGCCGTTTCCAAGCAATACCTACACCACTAATGTGGTGTGGAAGGAAATTAGGCTTAAACACGAGAAAGTCAAATGGCATAAGCTAATATGGTTTACATATCATATTTCTAAAGCACTTAGTGATTGCTTGGATGGTTATACAGAATAGATTGCCAACCAAAGATTGATTGCAGGTTTGGGGAATTGAAACTGATGAAGGGTGTTGTTTATATTGAAAAATCAACACCCACACCTATCATTTACGAATAAAATGATAAACTCAAATCAAGAATAAAAACGTATAAATATATTTGTTTTAGCTAAACTCAAAATGACCTACTCCAAACCTAATCCACTATCAAATAAATTTTTACAATTGAAAGACTTTTGGAGTGAAAAAAGTTACCAAAAGCTTCTAACTTAAAACTTAACCCAAAACCCAATTATATCCTTTTAATAGCCTATTCATCTAGTTATTCTCTTGGTGTCTAACTATTTTGAATTACAAAACGAATATCAAAATATCTTATTTATAAGAGTAAAACCCTTTATATGTTTACTAAACTCTTGATATGGGATATAAGATAAACTTAAACTCTTATAACTTCACTTTATTTTCGATGTGGGATTATGAGATTCAAGGCAAATCTAACAAATCTTTTTCTTGACTTGAATCTCTAAACACTTCAATAGTATATGCAAAACTGACACACTTGCCTTTCTTCTTTTCTTTCATCATAGGAATCCCAGTAATTGAGCCTCCATCAAACACGTACAAGTGATTTTTAACCATGTTCTCTTGTAGAATTACACTATCATTCTTGTACACTTTTAATGAATCATTACTACTATAGTATGTATACCCCCGAAAAGCTAACTCATCTAAAGCAATCAAATTATAGCTACAACTTGATATATACCTTATATGATGAAGTATCCTAATAACACCATTGTGAGATTTAAGGCAAATACTCCTAATGCCTTGATTCTACACCTTTTCATTGTTGGCAACCATAATATCTTTATACTTCTCATTCTCTTCCAACTCCACAAAGCAACTCCTATCATTGCAAATATAGACTGTAGCAACTGAATCTAAAATTTAACCTTTATCACTTTTTAAAGTCTAAGTCTCATCCACACAAGTCATCAAAATGACATCATCATCATCAAATACAACGGCAACAGTATCACTCTTTTCTTCATTCAATTTTTCTTATCATTCGCCCTTTTGAAAGTAGCCATTCCATTCTTAGCTTCTTGTAGTGCACTTAGATATGTCTCTTTTCACTATAATAATAACATTCTATGTTGCTGTAATCTCTATCTCTTGACTTGGATCTCCCTCTTGATCCATCAATATTTTTTTGAGTCCTCGCTTGATCAAAATCCTTTATAGCTAGTGTACTCCCTCTAGGTGATGAATTCTATGTTTCCATAAACCTTTCATTCTCATGCAATAAGACAATCACATCATCCAATTTCAAAGTAGACCTATCCACCAACAAAGTCTGAACTAAAGGTCTAAAGACTTGGGCCAAGATGACAACAAAATTAAAGCCTTCTTTTTATCTTCTAACTCATCAACAGAAATCGTTAGCAATTGAGAAATCAATCTATTAAACACATTCAGGTGAATATGAAGACTCATACCTTCTTTCGTCTTCAAAGAATACAGATCTATCTTCAAACATAATCTGTTAATCAATGGCTTCAATGTATAAATACCTTCAAGCTTATCTCACAAACTCTTTGGAGTACTCTCAGTCAACACACTATACTTTACCTCTGGGGCTAATGCCAATCTAATAGTACTAACAATTTTTTTGAATTCTATTTTAATTCTCGTCAGACATTCCCTCAAGCTTACTACTCTCTAATGCTTGATCCAACTTTTGTTATAATAATAGATCTTGAATCGTACTTTGCCATAACATGAAATTACTCTTTCCATCAAGTAACAGAATCTCAAACTTAGGCATAGGCATACTAAACATACCTTCTTCAAACATCTTGAAATACTTCACGATCTTTTGGGTTTGCCTCTTCTTCTTCCCACGAACGTCGCTCTGATACCACTTGTTGGGAAATCAACACGCACACGCAGCACCTACAAATAAAATAACAACCTCAAATCAAGAATAAGAACACACATATTTTTTTTGACCTAACTCAAATAGCCTATTCCAAATTAATCCACTATCAAATAAATCTTTATAACTGAGAGATCTAAATCTTTTAACGAGAAGCTTTTGAAATGAGAAAAGTTACCAAAAACTTCTGTACTCAAAACTTAACCTAAAACCTAATTACACCATTTTAATAGCCTACTCACCTAATTATTCTCTTGGTAACTAACTATCTGAGATTACCAAACCAAAACCAAAGTATCTTATTTATAAAGGTGAAATCCTTTATACATTTACTAAATTTTTGATGTGAGATACAAGACAAATTCAAACTCTTATAACTTCACTTCACTTTGATGTGAGATTATGAGATTCAAGGCAAATCTCAATAGTTTATGCAAAGAAGAGGCAAAAACAAGAGATCATGTGTTTCTTGGCTATGCTTTTTCAAAGGAAGTGTGGTAGAGGATGCTTCAATTATGCAAAATCAGCATAGAAGTGGAGAATTGGCTACGGAATTAGATGAAAAGGATAAAGGGGAAAGCTTGATTTCAATCACATCGAGACTGGCTTGAAATGCTTGTATATATCACATATGGAGGAAGAGGAACTTCAGGATATTGCAACAAAAAGAGACAACACAGCTACAGAATCGAATTAATGATGTTCGAATGTGGTTGCAGGGCTTAGTTATATAGCTGCGGACACAGTAAATAAAGAGCTATGCGATGCAAGGAATCTAAATGTTACAATGTTAGAATATGTTGTTATTGTTAAATTTTGTATGTATAGTAGGATGGTTATTTTGTAGCAGAATTCTATTTATTTGGATAAATAAAATATAAATTCAAGAAAAATTCAATTAACAACGCAAAAGCCAAAATTGCATTTCAAATTTTGGCTTAATTTGAATAAATTAAAAATTTTAAGTCAAATAATCATTAATTCAAATTAAACATCGGATAATTAAATTAATAATTAAATTCAATTTAATCAAAATTGTTTCGAAAAACTTTTTAAAATACTTCTTATAAAAGAGTGATTACGGTAATCATAACTCAAAGTTATGAGATTAATTCGATTATCTGCTATTTATATAAATTGTATAAATGGCTTTATATATTATAGGAAATTTAATACTTAAAATTTATATATTTACTTGGAGTTTTAACTTAAGAGATGGACTGTACTAGTATTCAAAACCAGTTATTTTTTGTTTGAATGTAGAAGGTTGTTGTTTATAACGCCTAATTTGTATAAAATTTTTTGTTATAATTGATTAATTGCAAGATTATAATAAAAAGAATAGTGAGTAAAATGTTCTTGCAATATAATTCAATTGCTGTTTGATTCAATGAAGTTTTCTTTCATTTAATAAAAAAGTTCGGGTAAAATCCAAATTTATCTTTTACCTTTATCTTTATGTAGCAGTTAAGATGATGGATAAAAATTATTGTATAAAAAAATTGTAATATGAATATAACAAAATTACAAATATTAAAATTAAAATTTAATATTTATTAAATTTTATTTTTTAAAAATAACGACATAAATTAATTTACTCTAAACTTAATTATTACATAACTTAATAAATAAGCACGCAGGATCTTCATGGCGGGGTATAAAAGGTTTTGCAAATGCTGGTTTAAGAGGATGGATCTTTTTGGATGAAAAAGGCCCGATTCGGCTTATGGTGCTGATTAATGATTTTATCATCTCAAAGTTATTATTGGGCATTTCTGCTATTAATTATTGGACTTACCTGGGCTTTTCAGTCGAGCCTTTGTTTTTTCACGAAAGCCACAATTGCTGTTTCGTTGGTAGAGCGGCTTATGTAAAAGTTGTTCACTTGGGCTAAGAGAGTCGGTGTTTTTTTTTTTTTCGGCTCAAGAATAAGTGGGTTACTTTCCTCTTACTTTGTTAAAAAAAAAAAACTTATAATTCAATAGTATTTAATGCTAATGAATTTTCTTTCCTAAAAAAATCATATGCCAACTATGGACAAATTGTTTAAAAATAAACTAGTAAAAAATATTAAAGATCGAGAATTATTGACTTCCACGATGTGAAATCTCTATTATTTTTGGTTCATATTAATTATGTATATGTAAGGCCGGGTGTTGCAGGACTTGTCCATAGCAAATTGAATGAAAGGTCAGAATTGGAGTGGGAGAGACTGATTTGTTTCCTACGTGTAAGCCACGGTTCCCTACGGATACAATATAAATGAATCCATGGCAGTAATAATAACGCTATCTAGTTTTCTCTTTTGTATTTACAATTTTAAAAATAAGAAAAATAGTCTTAACATCATGTTTGATATATTGGACGAGGGATAAGATGATAATAATTTTATATTATATTTAATTTATATTAAAAAAATAAATAAAATTATAAGAAAGATTAAATTTTTTATATGATAATTTAATTTTTTTAAATAAAAAAATTATTTTTAATTTATGAAATTTAATTTATATATCTTATTATATTTTTAAAAATTATATCAATAATTTAAATTATATAATTTTTTTAAAAAATAATTTTTATCAATAAATAAATTATTTTATTTTAATCTATATATATATATCAAATACAATAAAAAATAATAACTATAGTTTATTTTACTCTTCAATATTAAAAAATTTACATGATAAATCAAGATCAAACTGTCACGTACATAGACATTCCAAACTCAATCTTTTAAGACAATTCTCGAGTTTAAATTTCATTTTTTAGAATATAAAAATTAATTTAATTTTTATTTGTATTGAGTTTTATTCAATACGATTAAATTTGTATTCAACTTTTACAATTATTTTGAATTTATTTAATAAAATATATAATTATAATTGTTGACATATGTATATTTTTTAAATAATATTGTAATTATTTGACAAATTTTGTGTAACAAATTTAACAAATTTGTGGGTTAGAATAAAATTTATGGGTTATAAAATAATTTAACAAATTTGTGGGTTATAATAAAATTTTGTTTTCAATTAATTAAAAATTATTTTTTAAATTCTAAAATTTCAACATAGTTACATTTTTAAAATAAAAAATATATTTATGCTGAAAATATATTATAAAAAAATTATTTTTCAAAATTCTAAAATTTCAACAAACATTACATTTTGAAAATAAAAATATAGTCTATTTTAAAAATATATTATGAAAAGTTATTTTTTAAAATTTTATAGTTTCAACATAAACTATATTTTTAAGATAAAAATTTAATCTATTTTGAAAATATATTAAGAAAATTATTTTTCAAAATTCTATAGATTCAATATAGATTATATATATATTTTTTAAAAAAGCATAATCTATTATAATTTTTTTAAAATTTTATAACTAAAAATAAATATATATAAAAATAATTATTTACGTAGTGTATGTTGAAAATTTATCTTTTCTTCAATTACAAAAATAGGAGACTAAAAGTTTCCTCCATTGAACAAGAAATTCTGGGCACTTGAGTTGTTATGCTCTTAACACCTAAGATTGGCAGAATCCTTGTTCTGTTAATGTGAAATGATTTAGAAAAATGAGTACCTGTGCGTGTAGGTTGTTATAGAATAAAAGTCAAGTTTCATTTCATTTGTTTGATCTTCATTTACCCTGTTAAATGCATAAGAAAAATCTTAATATGTTTTAAGAAGATCTTTCGTGGTCGACTTATTGCGCATTCAAAGCAATTAATTCCGTCCATGGAAGAATTTAGTAACACTCTATAGCCAATTTTCCAAGATGTTGACGTTGACCAATAAAGATTCCACATGCAAGAACTTCTCCATCGTTGAACAATGTCCCTTCTTGGACGCTTGATCAAAAGCCTCATCAATGAGAGAAAAGAAATGGAATTCACTTCGTCACCCTTTCTTCTCTGTTATTAATCTTGCTTCAACATCGATCCTTCATAAACTAATTCTACTGTTCATTTATGTAACATCAACCAAGGTTCTGTTTGTTTCATTGAAAATAATTTTTATATTTTCAACTATTTTGTTTAATGAAAAAATGGCTTCTTGATTAATGAAAAATGAAGTCATTTTTTTTTTTTAAATTATCTTACGAATTAAAATATATATATATTTTTCGAAAAAAATTGTTTGAGTAAAATTATTTACCAATATTTTTTGAACATAATTTTACTTATAAATAATATATTATTAATAAATAATATACTATTAATATAATATATTAATAAATAATATAAATAAAAATAATATATTAATAAATAATATTATTAATAAATATATAAAGAATAATAAATAGTTTTATTTTTAAATATTTTTTATATTAACATAATATCTTAATATTAAATGTTATTATTAAAAATAATTATTTTTTAATATTAATAATTTTAATAATAAATAATTTTTAATATTTTAATAGTTATATTAATATTATTTGAAAAAAATAAATTTTTCATAAAACAATCAGGGAATACATTTTTCATTAATTCATCCAAAAAATAAAAAATCTCTTTTAATTTAAAAAATTTAAATATTTTTTAAAAATTATTTTTTACAAAACAAACGATTCTAAACGTATCCGAATTCTGTTTCAATCTCCTCCCTTCTGGCTCTCTTCTTCTTTCTTTTTGCTTTGATCGGAGTTCCAACTACTCTGTGCATCGATAATCCACGGTACTACGACTGCAGAACAACCATAAGATGTGGAAGCATAGCTAATATTGATTACCCTTTCTGGGGAATGAACCGTGCAAATTACTGTGGCATACCAGGGTTCGAGCTGAAGTGCGAAGATGAAGTAGCAAAGATCACAATGGGTCAAAACACGTTACGAATTCTTGATGTAATCCCTCGACAGCAAATTCTTAGGGTTGCTAGAGAGGATTACTGGAATGGTTATTGCCCCATGGAACTAATAAACACCACCATCGACTTCAATCACTTCGATTTTGGCTCAAACCTCAGAAACCTGACCATATTCTATGGTTACTACCTACCCTCAAGCTCGGTGTTTGAAACTAACTGTACCCTCTGGGCGACACTCTACCAGTGGCATGCAATGGAAGTGTCATAGTTCCAATTTCTGAAGCAGCCGCTCAGAATCTAGGGTTGAACCAATCGACTGTGAATGATGCTTTGAAGGGTGGTTTTGAATTGCAATGGGAAGGAGATACTGTTCAATGCAGAGGATGCCGAGATTATGATGGGGTTTGCGGATATAATCAGACTACAAATAGTTTCATTTCCTTTCTCCGTGATCAACCTAGTGAAACCACATGTTCTTCACCGACACAAGGCATGTTATAGCTCTTCTACTGTAATTTTGTTATGCTGGTTGTTTTTCCAAAATTTAACCTTTGCAGCATAAGTTTGCAATCCTACTCTCTCTATGCAGTTAATGCGAACACTCCATTAACTCTCACTATTGTATAAGCAACAAAATTTTAGAAGATTGGTCTTATCTTGTTGATCTTGGTAATTTTAAGCCCAAGAAAACCATTTACTCTATCTAGATATTGATTTATTCAATTATAAAATCAGTAGATATTTCTCTGTTGCCGGTTTCTTTGACTTTTTAAGAAAGTCGAACTGAATTTATACCTTCATAGTCGTGAGAGAGCTAGAATATATAGAATTATAGATTTCCCACAAGCAACTCAAGAATATATACTTCACCACTATAAATTAGACTAGGTTACTTACATTTACTCTATATTATTTCTAGGCTACCTAAAATTCCATTGACCGGTGCTTAATGCTGCCAATTGAAGCTTCCTTTTGAAAAATTTCACCTTTCACTTCGTCAAAGACCAGCAACTTGATTATCATGATTAAAACCTGTCATAACGTCTAAATTTGGAGATCTATCGTTAAACATTGCCTTCAAAAAGTTACCATCAATCTTTTTTATCTATATGTGATTGGTCACATAAGGAATCTATCTTTTCCGAAAATACCTAAGTTTAAGGGTCCCTAAAAGAATAGGTTCAAGTCTACTAACCAAAACAGGATTCGAGAGTTCGGTTATGTGTGAGGAAGGTGATAACACCCTCACAACGCCCATTGAAAGATGGTACTAGCTTAATTTTGTGTTATCCAATAAGCCTTAAAAATTTACCAAGTAATTAATTATTGAAAATTATTCTCAATTGACTACTTCTAGCAAAAAATTGAGAAAATTCCCTCACTTCAAGAATATGCAAGAAAACTATTATTTTACTTGCAGAGGTTCCATCGTCGGATTATTTAGCATTAAAGAAAATTCAAGAAAATAAAAAAGAAAAATAAAAAAAATGATTGCTTTAGATATAAACTCTTTTCTCTTCAAAAATTCATTGCTTTTGTATGATAAAAATTGATACTTTCAACTTTTCCTCAAAAATATTTTTTAGAAAATGAAAATTGATACTTTCAACTTTTCCTTAAAAATTTTTTTTTGAAGTTTATTTAAAGAAAATAATAACAAAAAAATAAAATAAAAATAAAAAAAATAAAAAATACTAAACAATTCTAATCTAATAAATAATAATAATAAATAAATAAATAAAAAAACATGGGAACGGCTCAGTTTAGCAGCTCAGCTCGGCTTGAGGAAGAAAAACGGCTCGGAGATGCGGCTCAAGAGTACGTGGCTCGGCTCGAGAAACGGCTTGCACTCGGATTACACGCGGGTCAAAAACGGGTTAACGCTCGGGTCGGGTCGTCTGATTTCAAAACTCACAAATCCTCTGGGAACAGTAACGCCAAAACGACGTCGTTTTCAATAAGTAAAAAAGGCTAATTCCTTTATTTTTAGTAGAACGATCCTTCTCTCTCTCTTTCTTCCCTTTCTTTTCTCTCCCCTCTCTCTAAACAGATGAAAAACTTTAGTTGAATCTCGTCAGATTTTAGAAAATGTCACTGGAATATGAGTTTTTCGCCAGAAGTTTGTCTGAAAGTTGGTCGATTTCTGAAAATAGTTGTTAAAAACTGAGTAGCTGGCTGAAAAATTCAACTGATGCCAGAAAAGTCACCTGAAAATTCAAATTTCATTGGAAAATTCAATTGAAATCTGAAAATTTTTCAAAAATTTCCAAAAAAAAATTCGTCAAAATTCTAAAAAATTCATGAAATTGCTTCTCACCCTTCTGAACGCATTTTTCTTTCTCTTTTCACTCTTTTTCTCAGTCAGTGTCTGCGTTTCTTTGTTCTAGTCTTTCTGATTCGTGGATCTATTTATAGGGATTGATCAAAAGAGTTTCTGATCAATCCCAACTTTTCATTGGATTGAGATTCAATCCTTGAATCCAATATGGACTCTGATTGAATTTCAAATCCACGGTAGAATTCTAAATTTTCATCCCAATCCCAGCCGAATAAGAAGAAAAAGAAAATAAAATCAAATAAAAAAATGTTAATAGATAATTAAAAAAATAATTAGATAAATAAAAATGTTAATAGATAAATAATAATAATAATAATAGATATATAAACAGATAAGTAATAATAAAAAAATATATTAATAAATAGTAATAATAAATAAATAATAAAAAAATATAAAAATATAAAAAAATAAAAATACAAAATATAGAATAAAAAATAAAATAAAACAAACTGAAATGGGCTTACCCATTTGTACCAGGCCCAATTGATCCGGTCCTGGACCAAATTGGATGTTTACAGCTGTCCCACTTTACACATTTTCTATGAAACAGAAATTGTACAAAGACGGAGGCACCCATTCAAGACTCTATTCGACCCTTTTCTTGTTTTTTGCTTTTTTTCGTTAAAATTTTGATCAAAGTTCCTCTAAGCAGAGGTTCAAGGACTTTGAAAAATATAAACAAAGCTCCTATAATAAGAGGTTCAACGACTTTTGGGAAGTAAATTGCTCCTCTAATCAAAGGCTTTATGACTTTGAAAAATAAACAAAGCTCCTCTAATCAGAGGCTCAATAACTTTTGAAAATAAACTACTCCTCTAAACAGAGGCATCACAACTTTGAAGAATAGATTGCTCCTCTAATCAGAGGCATCACAACTTTGAAAAATAAATTGTTTTTTGACAATCATATCCAAAGGAGTTGAAAATCGTGTTTGAAGGAATTTTAGGAAATTATGCCCAAAGGTCTTACAAATCAACCATGATACCGAGAGACATCTTATTTCAAAGATTAGGAACTTACCTGACAAGCTTTTTCTCAAATTTGAAAATGTCTTCACATTCGTCTTCTCTATGTGAGATGTTGGAATACCCCTACTTCTTGAATTTATGCACTATATTTTCTTGAATGTATTATACGCTATGCAATATATGTGAAATTCAATGCATGCTATGCAAATGTTGGCTAATTAATTCTTATTCAATTGTGGTACTCAAGTTTCTCAAGCTCCTTGCTTTGGCCTTGAACCCTTGATTCTTCAAAGATCAAATTATGCTGCTCTTCTAAGATCGAGCCAGTGTAGTTCTCAATCATCTCTTTCGCTCAATTCTCACATTCTTTCTATAAGAAATCTCTTTCCAAATTCAATGTCCTTATAAGAAACTGAAGATCTCAATTCTACCTTTATCACTCTTGACTTCTTTAATGTAATGTAAAAATCTTTCATGCCATTATTCATCTATCAATCATTATTTTAATCTTAAAAAGTAAGAATGCATTTGCACATTTCTTCCATTGTAGGGTATTAAGAAGAAAAGAATAAAAATAGTTGGGAAGTAGTCAACAGAAGAGGCATACAAAGAGTGAAATAGAATGTTTTTTATTAGCAAAATATTGGTAAACTTTGGCCAAAGAAGAATTACAAGGATAAGTATAGGGGACAAAGCCCAAAAATGAACAATCGAACAATTATGATAACACATCTCAAGGTTTTTTAAAAGCTCAACCATCTTATATACTTAACAACTTAGAGCTCCTCTGAATTTGCTAGCCTCTATGCCAATAGATTTTTAAATTTGATGCTGTATTCTCTTTATCTAAGCTACCTTTTTAGGTTTTCAACTTAGATAAACCCCCTATGACTCAAACCGCCCTTTTAGGATTTTTGCCTTGAGTCCTCCTTTTTCATTCACTTTTTTTTTCTTTTTTCATTTTTTTTTCATTTTTTTTCATTTTTTTCATTTCATTTTTTTTCTCTTTTTTTAAAGCATAGTATTTTTTTTACAGCATCAAAATTTATAAGAAGGGGTAAATCATTTTCATCCATCTCAGTCAGTATCAATGCTTCACCCAAGAAAGCTCGTTTCACTACATACAATCTTTTCCAATTTGGAGTCCATTTTCCTCTATTATTGTACTGGATTGAGAGGATTCTTTTCAAGACCAACTCTCTTTCTCGAAAGCAACGGGGTATCTTTTTGTCATGAGCCCTCATCATTCTTCTTTGATAAAACTGATCATGGCACAATGCAATCAATCTCTTTTCTTCTACGAAATTTAACTGTTCATAGCGTTCTCGAATCCATTCAGCTTCTTCCAATCCAACTTCTTTTAGAACCCTCAAGGATAAAATTTTCACTTTCACTGGTAATACAGCTTCCATCTTATAAACCAAAAAAAATAGAGTTACCCCAGTAGAGGTACGCACTGATGTTCGATATGCATGCAGTGCAAATGGCAACTTCTTATGCCAATCTTTATAAGTCTCAATCATCTTTTCAAGAATTCTTTTTATGTTCTTGTTGACTACCTCAACTGTCCCATTTATTTTTTAAGGTATGGTGTCGAGTTTTGATGCTTGATCTTGTATTGAGCACATATTTCTTACATCATCTTACTATTTAGATTTTTTACATTGTCTGAAATAATTCTCTCTAAAAATCTATATCTACAGATGATCTCTCTCTTTATGAACTTGTAAATCACAGATCGTGTTACATTTGCATATGATGCTGCCTCTACCCATTTTGTGAAGTAATCTATCATCACAAACATAAATCTATGTCCATTAGAAGCCTTTGGGGTGATAGGACCAATGACATCCATGCCCACATTGAGAATGGCCAAAGTGAGGCTATAACATGTAAAACAGATGGCGGAGCATGGATCTTATCAGCATATATCTGGCATTTATGGCATTTACGAGCATAGTCAATGTAATCACTCTCCATTATCAACCGGTAGTATCCTACTCTCATGATTTGTCTCACCATTATATGTCCACTGGCATGTGCCCCACATATTCTATCATACACCTCTTCAATAATTTTTCTTGCTTGAGCCTTACTTACGCATCTTAGTAATACTTAATCACGACTTCTTTTGTACAGAACACCCCCATCCAGGAAAAAACTCATAGCTAATCTTTGGATGACCCTTTTGTCATTTTTTATTGCTTGAACTGGGTATTACTGATCCTTAATATACTGTAAGATATCATAATACCATGGCTTCCCATCTTTTTTCTCTCTTACATTAGAGCAATGAGCTAGCATATCCTTAACATCTAGCCTAATGGGCTCAATGTCAGTATTGTCATTAATTCGAATCATTGCAGCCAAAGTAGCCAATGCATCGACAATCAGATTCTCTTATTGAGGTAAATGGTCAAACTGGATATCTTTAAATTATTTTATCAACTCCAGAATATACTTATGATATGGAATGAGTTTTAAATCTCTTGTCTTTCATTCTTTTTTCAATTGATATATAACTAGAGCTAAATCCCCAAACACTTTTTATGCTTTCACTCTTCTATCTATAGCAGCTTGTAAGCCCATGACACATGCCTCATATTCAACGATATTATTTGTGCAATTAAAATTTAACCTTGCTATTACATGACAGTATTGTTCTTCTGGAAAGATCAAAATTACCCTAATTCCATGTCCCAAGGCATTGGTAGCTCCATCAAAATACATTCTTCAACATTTTTCTCCATGCTCCCCTTTTTCCAGTTAGAAAATAGTCATTAGATCTTCATCAAAGAATTCTAACCTCATTGGTTCATATTCTTCAGTAGCACGATCTGCAAGAAATTTCACTATAGCATCCCCTTTTATTGCCTTTTGGCTTACATATATAATATCATATTCCGAGAGCATTACTTGCTATCTAGCAATTCTTTTAGACAAAGAAGGCTTCTCGAAGATATATTTAATTGGATCCAATTTTACTATGAGCCATGTGGTATAATAGAGCATATACTGTCTAAGTCTTTGGCAGTCCACGCTAATGCACAACACATTTTTTCTAATGATAAATACTTGGATTCATATTCTGTGAACTTTTTACTCAGATAGTAAATAGCTCTCTCATTTCGGCTAGACTCATCTTGTTGCCCCAACACACATCCCATTGAATTTTCACACACTGTTAAGTATAAAATTAAAAGTTTCCCTAGAATAGGTGCACTGAAGGGTTTGACAAGTATTGCTTAATTTTATCAAAAGTCACTTAACATTCTTCATTCTATTTTTTAAGATTATTCTTACGGAGAAACTTAAATATGAGATCACATTTATAGGTAAGCTGAGAGATAAATCGAGAAATGTAATTCAATCTTCCCAGAAAATCTCGAACTTACTTTGGTGTACTCGAAGGTGATAAATTTTAAATGGCCCGTATCTTATCTGGATCGACTTTAATTTCTCTTTCACTAACCATAAAGCCTAGTAACTTCTCTGACCTTACCCTAAAGGTGCACTTGGCTGGGTTTAACTTGAGCTGAAACTTTCTCAATCTCTTAAATAACTTTTTGAGGTTGGTGACATTATATTTATTCTCATAAGATTTTACAATCATATCGTCTACATACACCTCAATCTCTTTATGCATCATGTCATGGAAGAGTGTTACCATGGCCCTTTGATATGTTGTCTCAAAATTTTTTAACCCAAAAGGCATGACTTTGTAACAAAAGGTTCCTCACATGATCACAAAAGTAGTTTTTTTTCATATCATCTGCAACCATTTTTATCTGATTATACCCTGAAAACCTATCCGTAAAGGAGAAAATTGAATGTTTAATCGTGTTATCTACCAGTGTGTCGATATGGGGTAAAAAAAGTTATCTTTTGGACTAGCCCTATTCAAATCACGATAGTCTACACACATTCATACCTTTTCATCTTTTTTAAAAATTGGTACTATATTGGCTACACATTTTGGATACTTAGCCATTTGTAGAAAACCTGCATCAAATTGTTTCTTTACCTCTTTTTTTATCTTTAGTAGCATTTCAAGCTTCATTTGCCTTAATTTCTGCTGGACTGACTTACATTCTGGCTTTAGGGGTAATCTGTGCTCTACTATCTTCGTGCTCAGTTCTGGCATATCCTGGTAAGATCAAACAAACACATCTATGAAATCTTGAAGTAAATCTACCAAACATTGCCTATCTTATGATGAAAGTGAAGTGTCAATTCCGACATTTTTCTTATTCTCTTCATCTCTCAGATTCACTAAGTCAACTATCTCCTAATAAGGCTCAATTGGCTTATTTTCTTGTTTAATCAATCTTATTAAGTCTAGAGGTATAACATATTCCTCATAATTCTCTTCATTGTCAAGTTCATCAGTGTTAACTGAATTCTCAAAACTAACCTCTTGATTGTTATCATAATTATCTTTATGTTCATTTAAAGACCTGAAATTGGATGAAATGGGATATGTTGGCAAGATGTGTTTAGAAAAATGGCAATAATGAAGATATAAAAAGAAATGAATGAAAATGCATTCTTCCTAATCTTTATTAAAATAAAAGATAAATGGTCCAAACAAGAAAAATCACCCCAATGCCTTGGGCAATAGCTATTGAGATGTTACAATTACATTGTATTAGTTTCAAAAGTCACAAGCACTTCAATGGCACTCCAATTGTTCAGCTCATAATTTGGTAGACAAAGGCAGACCCACCCCTTTTGATTAAATCCCACTTCATCTTCAGTAGCATTAATGGTTAACTGGGCAAAAGCTCTTTTCACGCTTTTTTTGTATTTGGGTACATGAATCCTTAAGGTCTGAAAGTCTTGTATAGGTGTAGAATAACCATTAGTTTTACTATTTTTCCTACTGGCCTTCTCTTGATCTTTCATTCTGTTACTTCATAGCCTAAGCCTAACCTTTCACTATTGTCTACCACCATCGGAGGTTCCTTTATTTATTATAAATTTTTACCCGGCTTTAATCTTGGATACTAGCCCTTATTGATGACTTGGCTCATCACTATCTTTAAAAAAAGTTGATTTTTAAGTCTTTCACCTACAGAATTAACTAGCTTAAAAGATCGATAGGAGCATTCTATTATTTTTTCGACAGCCTCTATATACGGATCATTCAACGGTTGGGTCACTAGCATGTCTTCCTTCCTAACTACCACTACCAATTAACATTTTATTTAAACTTGATCTTTTGGTGCAAGGTAGAGGGCACAGCTCCTGTCATGTGAATCCATGGCCTTCCCAATAGACAATTGTAGGATGGAGAGATATCCATCACTTGAAACTTCACATTAAAAGTGCATGACCTAATTTGCAAGGGCATTTCGATATCCCCCAAGACTTCTCTTCTGGTCTCATCAAAAGCTTTTACGATCATCTTACTGTCTTTCATATGAGAGTAGTCAATGGGTAACCTTGCCAAAGTTGACATAGGCATGACATTGATAGCGGAGCCATTATCAATAAGGACTTTGACTATGATATGGATTTTGCACTTGACCGTGATATGCAAAGCCTTGGCATTTCTTTTTCCCTCCGAGAAAATTTCATCATCGCTGAATGAAATGTAATTCGGCATGACTAGATTTCCAGCTAGGTGGTTCATATATTCAACAGATACATTATGTGCCATATCTGCATGGTTCAATACTTTCAGCAAGGCATTTTGGTGTGGCTCTGAGTTTAACAGTAGTGATAGTAATGAGATTCATGTTGGCGTTTTGTTCAACTATTCAACAATTGAATACTCACTACGTTTTATCAACTTCAAAAATTCACAAACCTCTTTTTCTGACACTGGTTTTGGGTGATCTTCCTCGGGTTCTATTTCAAGGTTATTTCATCATTTTCTTTCTTTGGCTTTTTTTTTTCTAGCCTTCTCTAATATTTTTGGAGTGTAGCACCTTCCACTTCAGGTAATATCTCCTACACTAGTTATATTGGATGCGTCAGCTTTAGAGACATCCCTTTCTTGCCCCTAAACTACTGTATCGCAGTCATATTTTTAGGGTACAGCTTTATCAGCCTTATATAGGAAGGGAGTCAAAATTTTCAAAGTTATCGACCTAGGAATGAGTTTGTCTATGATTAACTTTGGCTTGTTCCCATAATGAATTGTTACCGACTTTAAAAACAGTTTTACAAGCTTATTAGTCATGGACACTTTAATACTTTCTAAGTCTTTTCCTTTTTCGTAGACCTTCATTTGGTATGAATCCAAGAGCTTTTGCACCTCTTAGTGAGACTACTCATAAGTTTCGATAGAGTGACCCATTACCCCACTATGATATTTACAACTAGTACTGACTATATATACTTCATGATAGCAGTGTGCACTCACTGGTTGTACCATATCAGCTTTTCATAAAATATCAAACAGCTGATTGAAAGGTGTCTTAATGTCTGCCACTTCTTTCTTTAAATGGCACTCATGTTCTTCACTCGAAGCATTCACATTATGATTAGGCAAAAGATTACCATGAACAGTTGGTGTACTCACCCCTCCTATATCAAAGCTAATCATTTCATCCTTGATCAACCATTGCACTTTGTGTTTCAAGACGGTGCAATTTTCAGTGGAGTGACCAGCAATCCCATAGTGATAGTCACAATGGGTTGTGGGATCATACCACTTAAGGTAAGGTGGCTTGAGGGGCTCTAATTAACTAGGAGCAATCATATGGCTGTTATAAAGCTCACGATATAATTTTGTATAGGTCATTAGAATTAGGTTAAATACAGGTTTTTCGTGAGTAGTTCGTTGCTCCCGTGAACCACCCATTGGGCTAGCTGGACGAGTTTGAGGTCTTGGGGTAGGCTGAGTGTTAGGACTATATGTGGTATTTTGAGGCCTAAGAGGAGGTTGATATGTTTGGGAGTAAGATGACTGTATAAATGGTTGGTATGGGTAAGGAGAAGTATTATTTACAGCTGGGTAATATGAAAGGTATCATTATGGTGAGTAGGGTTGATAACCTTCGAATTGCTATCTATCAAAGCTTACAGCTTGTGCTTTAGTCTCTTTCTTCTTTGAGACTCTTTTGTTAGATGCTTCACCTCCTTCTAACTTGTCATTTTTTATGGTACTCTCGATAATTTCTCTCGAAATTACCATATTAGCAAAATTTTTGATTACATTCCCTATCATCTTTTCATAATATGAAGGTTTCAAAGTGCTAACAAATAGCACTGCAGTCTCTTTATCAGTCAGAGGAGGTTGTACCTGAGAAGCTACATCTCTTCATCTCTGGGCATATTCTTTAAAAGATTCATTTATCTTTTTCTTTATGTTCTGTAAAGATAAATGATCAGGAGCCAGATCGATAATTTTTTGATATTGACTGATGAAGTCATGAGCCATATCGCTCTAAGAGTGAATGCGGGTTCTGTCCAACTTGACATACCACCTGATAGTAGAGCCTGTAAGGCTATCTTGAAAAACATGCATCAATAGTTTTTTATTATGGGCATGGGCTGCCATCTTCTAGTAATACATGGTGATATGAGTTTTGGGGTATTTCATACCATCATATTTATCAAATTTTGGTACTTTGAACTTTGGTGGAATGACTACATTCGGGACTAAGCGCAGCCCAGCAGCATCAACTGAACCATAAAACTAATCCCTTCTATAGCTCGTAACTTTTGTTCAAGCATACTAATATTTGGATCTTCTTGAAACTCTATCGCTTTTGTTTTTTCTTTCTTTTTATTTTTTAAGTCATCTAGATTAAGAATCGGTTCTACTGCCTTTTCAGTAAATATAAGATTTACATAGCTATGATAATGCCCTGGATTAGAGGTTTATGGCATTTCAGGATATGCAGGATATGCGAAGTGTTGTGGTGAAATCTCTTATGTAGACTAGGCTTGAGGTGGATTAAAACCTAGAGGATACAAAGGGTCGACCACTTCTTGTAATGGCGAGACTTGTTGGCTTGTTTTTTCTTCTATTCTTTTTTTTTTTGTTCAGCTTATTAAAAGCATCTAGAATCTTGCTCAACTTATTCTCAATCTTTTCCTGTGCTTTCTTCAATTTTTTAAATCTATGAGAATTTTTCTACTTTATTTGTCTAGCTTTGGCTTTTGTGTTATATCGATGGACATGGTTCTCGCTAGATGGAGCTATCCTTGAACCTTGAATACCATATCTTAGAATTAGCAAATTTATATGACTATCTTATGGTTACTTTGTTAAGTGTAATGAGTGAGAATGTAATGAATGAAAAATGCATGAATGCAAAGAACATTTGCCTTAAGATGGTATTTAACTAAAAGATTTCATATATTCCAAAAAAGTTTTATTTACATTGAATTTATCATCCTAGAGTTATAACCATAAAATTGCTTGATCTGTTCATACTGGACCTTGGCTTCTTCGATGAAGTCTAACAGACGTTACCCATACTCTCCTACTGGGGTCACCACTTGTTTCAATGCTTCTGCCTCTTCCACCATCTCTTTTACCTTGCATACCCCTTTACAAATTTGGGTCGTTAAGTGCTCAATGTATTTCTATCTTCTTAAGTTCTATCTTTTACCACACCAAACTTGATATGATAACTTTCTATGCTCTCTAACCAATGCAGCAATATGGTCTTCTTGTTCATTAAACTTTTGTCTCAACCTGCTTAGATAGCTATTCAGCATGTTATTCTTTATCTATACTTGGGTACTTTCTTCTTTCAATTCAGCATATTATTGCTTCAATCTTACATTCTCTTCAGTCGGCTCAATAATGGTTATCTCTTTGGCCTTTTCTCTCACACATAACCTTTTATATTCTTGGTGTAGCTCTGCTAAGTTTTCAACAACTGTATCACGCCCTCCAGTAATCTTGTGAACTCTGGCTTTATGACTTTTAGCTCTATCTTTCCACTGGTCTTTTTCTTCTTGAAGCTTCTGGATTTCTTGCTTTAATTTACCCTTTTCAGACTCAAATTCTTTTGTTGCAAGCTCTTATTCTGATGGTGTCTTTTCAAGCTTTCCTCCTATTGGCAGTTGAAAACTTTCATAAGTGAATATCATTTCTTGTCTTCGTTTTGCTCTCCAAACCAAATATCCTGAAGTGACTTTATCAATAAACGGTCCAGGACTCACTCTTTGAAGATTTTTCCATGCTTTAATCATCTCATTCATCATCTGAAATACTTTTGGCTCACTGTAAGAAAAATCTAACTGATGAAGCCTATGCATCATAAGAATGAACTGTTCTACCCTAAACTGCCTTCTCACTAGGAGTGGTGCATAATTTTTCACTTCTCATAAACCCAAAAGTGGGACCATTGTATTATCCTCACACTGATATAACATAGGTTCATGATTCATCCACGGGGTGAACCATCTTACTTCGACACTGGTCAATTTTTGTAGGAAAGTTATCCATTCCTTTTTAGACTTTTGTTTTAACCACCCACTTTCATAAAATTTCTTAATCGAAACTCGATTACGGACATAAAGCTTCGAGAAAACACCTTTTCCCCATTCGAAATGGCTTTTCATCCATAAGTATAATAACTGCATGCAGCTTATAAAGTGTCCTCCATTCCAACGACAGTAACTTAAAGATTTGATAATCTCTGTTAATATTATCGTTGAAGGGTTACAGCCATTGATCACATTCTTGAAGAAGTCAACCACCGCTATCTCAATATAACCTAAAACTTTTGGGAAGATCACTATTCCATATATAGCTAAGGTAAATACATCTAACCCCCATTCTTCGTTGGCATGTATCAATAGAAACTCATGAAAGAACTTCCACGGTAGGCAAACCTGTTCTTGTTTATTCTTTGTATGAGAATCCATAACTTCTTTGTCTATCCCCATAAGTTGAGCCAAACCCTTACGAAATCTTGACTTATGTTTTTTGACATATATCTTATCGGGAGCCTTGAGGTGCAAACCCAATAAAATTGAATATTCTTCGATGGTTGGTGTCATATCAACTTCATTGAAGATGAAACACTTGTATGCAGGATCCTAAAATTGTGCTGCAACTTTGATTAGTTGATCGTCGATAACTACTGCTAGAAGGTGTGCTATATGCCCGTGTCTCTAGCAAAGTTGCTCTTGTCTTGACGGACTCATCTTCTTCCATATATCAACCAAATCTTCTAGATTATTTTATTTGAGGAGGATAGATGTTTCTTGAGATAAGGTAGAATCATATTCGATTGGTAAACAATTTCTCATCTTCAATTGAATCTTTTCTGACTGGACCCTTACTTCGTTGGGTGACTCACAAGGTGCTAATACAAATGAAAAACAAACTAGTCATTTTATGGAGTCCATAAAAATTTTTTGTTAAAGACCGTCTTTCAAGCAAATGTTCTTTATGCAACTTTATGATATGAGCATGAACCAATGCAAAAGAATGAAAGAAAAGGTTAGTATACCCAGAAAAAAAGGAATAAATAAATAACTAAGTAAATTAAAACATCACACAGAATAAGAGGAATGAACTCTATGCTTTTGGTTAATTCTAAAAAGAAAGAATGATAGCTCTATCTATAGGTTAGGCATTCTTAAGGTTCACTATATGTGGTTTGAGGTTAAAGTCTAAAGGTTCCTAAATTGCTCCTTATATCCTTGTCCATCACAGACTAGTAAGGCACCATAATCCTCACCCATTACAGGCTACAAGCGAAAAAGATTCAATTTGAGTGAGAGTATTTCGCTAGCCACTGCGGAGGCATTAAACCTCACGAAAGCAATAGGTACTTTACTTCCTCCTAAAGAGAGGGAGCTCGGGTTTAGAGCTCATGTTATGCATATGCATATGAATAACATAATTAATAAAGTAAATAAACATGAATGAATAATAAAATATATATACAAAAAGGTTTAATTTTATTAGGCTTTTAGATAACACAAAGTTATTTGCTGGCCTAACTCTCAGACATCCCCAGTGGAGTCACCAAGCTGTCATAATGCCTAGATCTGAGGATCTATCACTAAACATTGACTTGAAGGAGTCATCACCAATTTTTTTTTATCTAGGTGCGATTGGCCACCTAAAGAATCTATCCTTTCAGGGAACACCTAAGTTTAAGGGTCCTTAAAATAATAGGTTCAGGTCTACTAATCAGAACAGGGTTCGGAAGTTTTGTTACGTGTGAGAAAGGTGATAGCACCCTCACAACGCCCATTGAAAGATGGTACCAGCTTAATTTTGTGTTATCCAATAAGCCTTAAAAATTTATCAAGTAATTAATTATTAGAAATTATTCTCAATTGACTCTAATACTTTTAGCAGAAAATTAAAAAAATTTTCTCACCTCAAGAGTATGCAAGAAAACTACTATTTCACTTATAGAGGCTCCATCGTTGGATTATTTAACATTAAAGAAAATTCAAGAAAATAAAAAGGAAAAAGAAAAAAAATGATTGCTTTAGATATAAACTCTTTTCTCTTAAAAAATTCATTACTTTTGTACAAGAAAAATTGATACTTTTAACTTTTTGCTAAAATATTTTTTAGAAACTTTAATTTCGAAGAAAATTGATACTTTCAACTTTTCTTCGAAAATATTTTTTAGAAAAAAAATTATTTTCAAGGAAAATTGATACTTTCAACTTTTTCTCAAAAATATTTTTTAGAAATCTTATTTTCAAGAAAAATTGATACTTTCAACTTTTCCTTAAAAATATTTTTTTGAAATTTATTTAAAGAAAATAATAACAAAAATAAAGAAAAATAAAGAAAATAAAATAAAATAATAAAAATAAAATAAAATAAAATAAAATAAATACTAAACAATTCTAATTTAATAAATAATAATAATAAATAAATAAATAAATAAATAAAAATAAGAAATAAAAATAAATAAATAAATAAATAAAACTTGAGAACGGCTCGGCTTAGCGGCTCTGCTTGAGGAAGAAAAATGGCTCGGAGACGCGGCTCGAAACTACGCAACTCGGCTCGGCTCTGAAAATGGCTCGCATTAGGGTTGCACGCGGGTCAAAAGCAAGTTTGAGTGAAAAAAAAAAGAAAAAATGAAATGAAAAAAAAAAGAAAAAGAAAAGAAAAAATGAATGAAAAAAGAGGACTCAAGGTGAAAATCCTAAAAGGGCGGTTTGAGTCATAGGGGGTTTATCTAAGTTGAAAACTTGAAAAGGCAGCTTAGATAAGGAGAATACAACATCAAATTTAAAAATCCATTGGCATAGAGGCTAGCAAATTCGGAGGAACTTTAAGTTGTTAAATGCGTTAGATGATTGGGTTTTTAAAATAACGTTGAAATGTATTATCATGATTGTCCGATTGTTCATTTTTGGGCATTGTTTCCCTATGCTTATTTGTAATTCTTTTCTTGGCTAAAGTTTGCCAACATTTTTGCTAATAAAAGACATTTTACTTTACTCTCTGTGTGCCTTTTCTGTTGACTGTTTCCTAACCATTCTTATTCTTTTCTTCTTAATACCCTACAATGAAATAAATGTGCAAATGCATTCTTACTTTTTGAGTTTGAAATAATGATTAATAAATGAACAATGGCATGAAAAATTTTACATTACATTGAAGAAGTCAAGAGTGATAAAGGCAGAATCGAGATGTTCAGTTTCGGGTAAGGACATTGAATTTAGAAAGAGATTTTTTATAGAAAGAATGTGAGAATTAAGTGGAAGAGATGATTGAGAGTTACATTAGCTCAATCTCAGAAGAATAACGTAACTTGGTCTTTAAAGAACAAAGAGTTCGAGGCCCAAGAAAAGAGTTTGAGAAACTTGAATGCCATAACTGAATGGAAATTAATTAGTTAGCATTTGCATAACATGCATTGAATTTCACATGCATTGCATTCCCGCATAGCATATACTGCATTTGAAAAAGTATAGTGCATAAATTCAAAAAGATTCCAAATTTCGTATGAAAAAGACAGATGGGAAGACTTTTTTAAATTGGAGAAAAAGCTTGTCAGGTAAGTTTTTAATCCTTGAAATAAGATATCTCGCGGTATCAGGATTGATTTGTAAGACCTTTGGGGCATAATCTCTAGAAATTCCTTCAAAAATGATCTTTAATTCTTTTGGACATAATTGTTAAGGAGTATTTACCTTTCCAAAGTTGTTGAGCCTCTGTTCAGATGAGCTTTAATTATTTTTCAAAGTCATTGAGCCTCTATTTAGGGGAGCAATTTACCTTTTCAAAGTCGTTGAGCCTCTGTTTAGAGGAGCTTTATTTATTTTTCAATGTCGCTGAGCCTCTGTTTAGAAGAGTTTTCTTTAAGTCATTGAGCCTCTGTTTAGAGGAGCAATTTATTTTTCAAAGTCGTTAAGCCTCTGATTAGAGGAGCTATTTATTTTTCAAAATCATTGAGCCTCTGATTAGAAGAGCCATTTATTTTCAAGGTCATGGAGCCTCTGTTTAGAGGAGCTTTGTTTATTTTTTTTAAAGTCGTTGAGCCTTTACTTAGAGGAGCTTTGATCAAAATTTTAACAAAAAAAACAAAAAAAAAAATCCAGTTGAGTCTTGAATGAGTGTCTACGTCTTTGCACAATTCCTGTTTTACAAAAAATATGCAAAGATGGGTAACTGTAAACATCCAATTTGATCTAGGCCCATATCAATTGGGCCTGGTCCAAATGGGGCAAAATGGCCCATTTTATTTTTAGTTTTATTATCTTTATTTTTTTATTATTTATATATATTTTATATCTAATAATATATATTTTTATTAGTTATCCATTAATGTTATTTTTTATTATTTATTTATTAATGTATATTTTTTATACTTATCTATTATTATTATTTTTATTTATCTATCAATATTTTTTTATATTTATTGATTAATGTATATATTATTATTATTATTACTATTATTATTATTATTATTATTTTGGTTGGTTTATCCGGTCTGACTTATGTTTTGATAGATATAATTTTTGGTTCTAAAAAGAGGTTCTGCTGTGAATCAGGAGATTGAAAGAGTTTGGATTGAATTCAAAGAATAAATCCTAATCCCAGAAGGAATTGAGATTGATCAAAAACTCTTCTGATCAATCTCTATAAATAGGTGCTGGAACATGCACGAAAAGGACACAGAGAGAAAACAAAAGCTAAAAAGGTTTTGGTGCGTTAGATACAGCTTTAGGAATCTGTGAGATTTTTTTTAGAATTTTTGAAGTTTTTTTTTTGAAAAATTTCTGAAAATTTTCCAGAATCCGATGAAATTTTCTGGCGAATCTTGAATTTTTCGACAAGTTTTTCGGCCAACTTTGAAGTTAATTTCCAAAATCCGATGAAAATTCAACCGAATTCTGGGTTATGTTCTTCGGGTAAAGAGAATGAAGGAAAAGCTGAAGGGAAGAGAGAGAATGGGAAAGGCGTATCTGAAGAAAAAACCCGTTCTTTACCTTTTATACCCACACAAAACGACGTCGTTTTAGTGTTAGTACGTTACCAGGATCCACGTGTTTTTGTTTGGGCTGACCCGACCCAATCGCGACCCGATTCGTTAACCCGCGTGCTAGCCGATCCTTGAAGTCGAGCCGAGCTAAGTCGACGTCCTCGAGCCGCGTCTTCGAGCCGTCTTTTTTATCTTGAGTTGAGCTGTTTCCCAACTGAGCCAAGCCGTTCCAAAGGTTTTTTTTTTCTTTCTTATTTATTATTATTATTATTATTATTATTATTGTTGTTGTTATTTATTGATTAGATTAGAATTATTTAGTATTCTTTATTTTATTTTATTTTTATTTTTATTTTTATCTTTATTTTTATTTTATTTTATTTTATTTTATTTTTTGATTTTCTTTAAACAAAATTCCCAAAAAAAATATTTTTGAGGAAAAGTTGAAAGTATCAATTTTCCTTGAAAATAAGTTTTCTAAAAAATATTTTTGAGGAAAAGTTGAAAGTGTTAATTTTCCTTAAAAATTAGTTTTCTAAAAAATATTTTTGAGGAAAAGTGGAAAATATCAATTTTTCTCGAAATTAAAATTTCAGAAAAATATTTTGGGGAAAAGTTGAAAATATCAATTTTCTTTGTACAAAAGCAATGAGTTTTTGAAGAGAAAAAGATTTATATTTGAAGATGAATCATTTTTTTTTCACTTTTTTTCTTTTCCTTTTTGTTTCTTGAATTTTTTTAATGTTAAATAATCTGATGATAGAGCCTCTGCAAGTGAAATAGTAGTCTCCTTGCATACTCTTGAGCTGAAAAAATTTTCTCAATTTTATGCTAAAAGTATTAGAGTCAATTGAGAATAATTTCTAATAATTAATTACTTGGTAAATTTTTAAGGCTTATTGGATAACACAAAATTAAGCTGGTATCATCTTTCGATGAGTGTTTTAAGGGTGCTATAACCTTCCTCACACGTAATCGTACTCTCGAACCCTGTTCTGGTTAGTAGACCTGAACCTATTCTTTTAGGGATTCTCAAGTTTAGGTGTTCCTTAAAATGATAGATTTCTTAAGTGGTCAATCACACCTAGATAAAAAAGATTAGTGGCAACTCCTTAAGTTAATGTCTAGCGATAGATCTCTAGATCTAGACGTTATGACAAATATTTTAAATTAAAATATTAAATAATAATTTTATTAAAATATCTTAATAAATATAATTTTATATAATAAGGCATAATACCCTAAACCCCATCTCTTACCCAACTTTGATTTTTTAGAAAAATACCCGACTTGCCTCCAACCTTAGCCTTGATCTAAAAAAGCCATTCATATCATATTGGAATGGGTTAAAATTAATAAAATGCGAGTTGTTTTATCATCTCTATTTGTAAGATCAGAATTCTAAGAAAAAATTGATTTTTGGTGGGTAAGGCTTATAAATAGTAAGAATCGTAATACAGTTAGATATAAGAGAAAGATATAATAAAAGTTATAAGGTTCTGCAAGATAACAACATATGAGGTTAAGGAAGAGCATTCACAAATATACATATATAAATATATATTTTATTGATTATACTTTATAGGATTAGAGGAGAATGAATGATTCGTAGATTTGATAATTGTTTAATATTTGGATCGAGAATACTTTATAAGATTAAATGAAAAGTAGAATATCTATGAGTTATAATTTAAAATGTTAATTGATATGATTATATATTTATAATTCTTTATAATTAATGATTTTTTTTGTCCATGAATGTAAGAAAATAGAGTGTCAAATTATATTAAAATTTTATTTTTTATATAAATGATTAATGATTTAATTATGCTCACACTTGCAGGAATGCCTAATTGGTTGCGAACATTGTGACTAACAAGTAGTTGTCCGTGTAGGTTGATATAGATGTCAGATTCTATTTCATTGGTTTGATCTTCATTTAACCTCTTGAATAACTTGTCAATTCTACATTAGAAAAATCTTACTATGTTTTAAGAAGATCTTTTGTGGTCCACTTTGTCATAACGTCTAGATCCGAGGATCTATCGCTAGACATTGACTTAAAGAGTTGCCACCAATCTTTTTTATTTAGGTGTGATTGGTCACCTAAAAAATTTGTCCTTTCAGGGAACACCTAAGTTTAAGGGTCCCTAAAAGAATAGGTTCGGGTCTACTAAACATAACAGGATTCGGGAGTTCGGTTACGTGTGATGAACGTTATAGTACCCTCACGATGCCCATCAAAAGATGGTACCAGCTTAAATTTGTGTTATCCAATGAGCCTTAAAATTTTACCAAGTAATTAATTATTGAAAATTATTCTCAATTGACTCTAATACTTTTAGCAGAAAATTGAAAAAATTCCCTCACCTCAGGAATATGAAAAAAAGCTAATGTTTCACTTGCAGAGGCTCCATCGTCGGATTATTTAACATTAAAAAAAATAAAAAGGAAGAAAAGAATGATTGTTTTTGTGCAGGAAAAATTGATACTTTCAACTTTTCCCTAAAATATTTTTTAGAAATTTTAATTTTGAGAAAAATTGATACTTTCTACTTTTTCCCAAAATATCTTTTGAAACTTTAATTTCGAGGAAAATTGATACTTTCAACTTTTCCTCAAAAACTTTTTTTGAAAATTTATTTTTAAGGAAAATTGATATTTTCAACTTTTCCCTAAAAATATTTTTTGGAAACCTTAAATTCGAGGAAAATTGATACTTTCAACTTTTCCTCAAAAACCGTTTTAAAAATTTATTTTTAAGAAAAATTGATATTTTTAACTTTTCCCTAAAAATATTTTTAGAAAGTTTATTTTTAAGAAAAATTGATACTTTCAATTTTTCCCAAAAATATTTTTTTGGATTTTATTTAAAGAAAATAAAATAATAAAACAAAATAAAAGTGAAAATAAAAAAATAAAGAAAAGTAAAACAAAAATAAAAATAAAATAAAGATAAAAATAAAAGAATATTAAATAAACCTAATCTAATAATAAAAAAATAAATAAAATATATAAAAAAAATGAAAAAAAACCTGAAATGGCTTGGCTAACGGCTCGGTTCGGCTCGACTTAAGAAAGAAAAACGGCTCAAAGAAGCGGCTTAGGGGTGTCGGCTTGGCTCGGCTAACGGCTTGGAGAGGCGAGACACACGTGTGTCGAAAGCGGGTTAACGCTCGGGTCGGATCGATCTCGGTAAAACGCGCGAATCCTCTGGGTTACTTAACGCAAAAACGACGTCGTTTTGGAAGGATTTATAAGCCTGATTCTTTCTTTTTTTTAGCAGAACCCTTCTTCTCCTCTTTCTTTTCCCTTATTTCTTCTCTCCCTTCTCTATAGAAAATCAAAAAACTCCGATTGAATAACTGCTGGATTTTAGAAATTTCATCGAAATCTAAGTTTTTCACCAAAAGTTCGTCGGCAAGTTGGCTGATTTTTGGAAATTCTCATCGAAAACTGGGTAGCTGGTCGAAAACTTCAAACTTGGCAAGAATTATCGTCGAAAAATTTAACTTTCGTCAAAAAATTCACCGGAATCTGGAAATTTTCCAAAAATTTCCAGAAAAAAATTCACAGCAAAAATCTCTAAAAATTTCTCCCGATTCCTAAAGCTGTTCTAAACGCACCAGAACCTTCTAGCCTTTAAATCTTCTCTGTGTCTCCTTTTCTCTCAACCAGTACTCTTTTTTCCTCTGTTTCTCTATGTGTTTCCTTCTGTTTCAGTACCTATTTATAGGAATTGATCAGAAGAGTTTCTGATCAATCCCTATTCCTTTTTGGATGGAGATTCAATCTTTGAATCTAATCTGGATTCTAATTGAATCTCCATTCACGGTAGGATTCTTCAAAAAATTCAATCTCAGCCCAAAAAAAAGAAAATCAAATAAATAAAATAAAAAATATTAATAGATAATTAGAAAAAAAATAAGATAAATAAAAAATATTACAAGATAAATAAAAATAATAATAACAGATAAATCATAATATAAAAATGAATAAATAATAATAAATATATAACTAGATAAATAAAATACATATATAAATATTAACAAAAAAGAAGAAAAAAGAAAAAAAGAGAAAAAATAATAATAAAGATACACATATATTAATACATAGTAATAATAAATAAATAAATAATAAATACATAAGATACAAAGGAAAAAATATAAAATAAAAATAAATAAATAAATATAAAATACAAAATAAAAGTAAAATTGGGCTTACCCATTTGGACCAGGCCCAATTGATCCGGGCCTAGACCAAATTGGGTGTCTACAGCTGCCTCTCTTTGCATATTTTCTATGAAACAAAAAATTACGCAAAGACGTAGCCACCCAATTAAGACTCAACTCGACACTTTTTATTTTTTTAAGATTTGATCAAAACTCCTCTAAGCAAATGCTTAACTACTTTGAAAAACATAAACAAAGCTCCTCTAATAAGAGGCTCAACGACTTTGAAAATGAATAAACAATGCTCCTCTAATCAGAGGTAATTTTTTTGCTTTTTTTGTTTTTTTTTTGTTTTTTTTGTTTTTTTGTTTTTTTAATTTGATCAAAGCTCCTTTAAGCAGAGGCTCAACGACTTTGAGAAACATAAATGGCTCCTCTAATCAGAGGTTCAACGACTTTGAAAAATAAATAAACAGAGGCACCACGACTTTAAAAAGTAAATTGCTCCTCTAAACAGAAGCACCACGACTTTGGAAAGTAAATTGCTCATTAACAATCATGTCCAAAGGAGTTGAAAATTGTGTTTGAAGGAATTTGAGAAGATTATGTCCAAAGGCCTTATAAATCAACCCCGATACCAAGAGACATCCTATTTCAAGGACTAGGAACTTACCTGACAAGCTTTTTTTTTTTCAATTTTGAAAATGTCTTCACATCTATCTCCTCTATGTGGGATTTTGGAATACCCCTGCTTCTTGAATTTATGTAGTATATGTTATGCAATGTATATGAAATTCCATGCATGTTATGCAAATGTTGGCTAATTAACTCCTATTTAGTTTGTGGTACTCAAGCTTCTCAAGCTCTTTTCTTGGGCCCTGAACCCTTTGATTCTTCAAAAACTGGATTACGCTACTTTTTTAAGATCGAGCCAGTGTAGCTCTCAATCTTCTCTTCCACTCGTATTCTTCTTGTAAGAAATCTCTTTCCAAATTCAATGTCCTCATCAGGAACTGAACATCTCTATTTTGCCTTTATCACTTTTGACTTATTTAATGTAATGTAAAAATCTTTCATGCTGTTATTCATTCATCAATTATTATTTCAAACTCAAAAAGTAAGAATGCATTTGCACATTTCTTTCATTGTAGGATATTAAGAAGAAAAGAATAAGAATGGTTGAAAAACAGTCACCAGAAAAAAAAAACATAAAAAGTGAAATAGAATATCTTTTATTAGCAAAATGCTGGCAAACTTTGGCAAAAAAAGAATTACAAGGATAAGTGTGGGGACAAAGCCCAAAATGAATAATCGGATAATCATGATAACACATCTCAAGATTTTTTTCTGAAAATCCAACCCTTTGATGTATTTAACAACTTGGAACTCCTTCGAATTTGCTAGTCTCCATGCCAGCGAATTTTTAAATTCGATGCCGTATTCTCCTTATCTAAGCTTTCTTTTTAGGTTTTCAACTTAAACAAATCCCCTATGACTTAAGCAGCCCTTTTAGGGTTTTCGCCTTGAGTTCTCCTTTTTCATTCACTTTTTTTTCTTTTTTCATTTTTTTATTTTTTTATTTTTTTATTTTTTCTTCTTCAAACATAGTATTTCTTCACAGCATCAAAATTTATAGGATGAGGTAAATCATTTCCATCCATCTCAATCAGTATTAGTGCTTCACCCAAAAAAACCTATCTCACCACATACGGTCCTTCCCAATTTGGAGTCCATTTTTTTCTACTATCGTGCTGGATTTGAAGGATTCTTTTCAAAACCAACTCTCATTCTTGAAAGTAACGGGATCGAATCTTCTTATCATGAGCTTTCATCATTCTTCTTTGATATAGCTGATCATGGCACAGTGCAATTAATCTCTTTTCTTTTATGAAATTTAACTGCTCATAGTGTTCTCGAATCCATTCAGCTTCTTCCAACTCAACTTCTTTTAGAACCCTCAAGGAGAGGATCTCTACTTTCATTGGTAGTACAGCTTCCATCCCATAAATAAAAAAAAATAAGGTTACCTAGTAGAGGTGTGAACTGATGTTCGATATGCATGTAATGCAAATGACAACTTCTCATGCCAATCTTTGTAAGTCTCGATCATTTTCTCTAAAATCCTTTTTATGTTCTTATCGGCTGCCTCAACTGTCCTATTCATTTTCAGATGGTATGGTGCCGAGTTATGATGCCTGATCTTATATTTGGCACATATTTCTTGCATCATCTTACTATTTAGATTCTTAGTATTGTCTGAAATAATTCTTTTCGAAAGTTCATATCTACAGATGATCTCTCTCTTATTAACTTGTAAACCACAGATCATGTCACACTTACATATAATGCTGTTTCTACCCATTTTGTGAAGTAATCTATCATCACAAAAATGAATTTGTGCCCGTTAGAAGCCTTTGGGGTGATTGGACCAATGACATCCATGCCTCACATTAAAAATGGCCATATTGGTGCCATAACATGTAAAGCAGAAGGTGAAGCATGGATCTTATCAGCATATATATGGCATTTATGGCATTTACGAGCATAGTCAATGCAATCACTTTCTATTGTCAACCAGTAATACCCTGTTCTCATGATCTATCTCACCATCATATGTCCACTAGTATGTGCTCCACATATTTCATCATGCACTTCTTCAATGATTTTTCTTGTTTCAATCTTACTTACGCACCTCAATAATCTTGATCCCAGTTTTTTTTGTATAGAACATCTCCATCTAGGAAAAAGCTCATAGCCAATCTTTGGATGACCCTTTTATCATTTTTTGTTGCTTGAACTGGGTATTGTTGATCCTTAATATACTGTAAAATATCATGATACCAGGGCTTTCCATCTTTTTTTTCTTCTACATTAGAGTAATAAGCTAGTATGTCCTTAACATCTAACTTAATGGGCTGAATGTTAGTATTGTCATTAATTCGAATCATTGCAGCCAGAGTAGCCAATGCATCAGCAATCATATTCTCTTCTTAAGGTAAATGATCAAACTGGATATCTTCAAATTGTTTCGTCAACTCTAGAATATACTTATGATATGAAACGAGTTTTGAGTATCTTATCTCCTATTCCCCTTTCAATTGGTATATAACTAGAGCTGAGTCTCCGAACACTTTTAATGCTCTCACTCTTCTATTTATAGCAGCCTGCAAGCCCATGACACATGCCTCATATTCAGCAATGTTATTTGTGCAGTTAAAATTTAACCTTACCGTTATAGGGTAGTATTGTTCTTCTGGAGAGATCAGAATTGCTTCAATTCCATGTCCTAAGGCATTGACAGCTCCATCAAAATACATTCTCCAGCATTTTTCTCTATGCTCTTCTTTTTCTAGTTAAGAAATAGTCATTAGGTCTTCATCAAGGAATTTCAACTTCATTGGCTCATATTCTTCAGTAGTACGATCTGTAAGAAATTCTACTATAGCGTCTCTTTTTATTACTTTTTGGCTCACGTATATAATATCATATTTCGAGAGCATTACTTGCCATCTAGCAATTCTTTCAGACAAAGAAAGTTTCTCAAAGATATACTTAATTGGATCTAATTTTACTATGAGCCATGTGGTATGATAGAACATATACTGTCTGAGTCTTTTGGTAGTCCACGCTAATGCACAACATATTTTTTCCAATGAAGAATACTTGGATTCGTACTCCGTGAACTTTTTGCTCAGATAGTAAATAGCTTTCTCCTTTCGGTTAGACTCGTCTTGTTGCCTCAGTACACATCTTATTGAATTTTCGCATACTATTAAGTACATAATTAAAGGTTTCCCTAGAACAGGTGGCATCAACACTGGAAGGTTTGACAAGTATTACTTAATTTTATCAAATGTCTCTTGACATTTTTCATTCCATTTTCCAAGATTATTCTTACGAAGAAGCTTAAATATAGGATCACATTTATAAGTAAGCTGAGAGATAAATCGGGAAATATAGTTCAATCTCCCCAAAAAATTTCAAACTTCCTTTGGTGTGCTAGGAGGTGACAAATTCTGAATGGCCCGTATCTTATCTGGATCGACTTCAATTCCTCTTTCACTGATCACAAAGCCTAGTAACTTTCCTGACTTTACCCCAAAGGTGCACTTGGCTGGATTTAATTTGAGCTGGAATTTTCTCAACCTCTCAAATAACTTTCTGAGGTTGGTGACATGATCTTCATCCTCACCCGACTTTGCAATCATATCGTCTACATATACCTCGATCTCTTTGCGCATCATGTCATGGAAGAGTGTTACCATGGCCCTTTGATATGTTGTCCCAGCATTTTTTAACCCAAAAAGTATGACTTTGTAGCAAAAGGTTCCTCACATGGTCATAAAAGTAATCTTTTTCATATCATCTGCAACCATTTTTATCTGATTATACCCTGAGAAACCATCCATAAAAGAGAAAATCGAATGCTTAGCCATGTTATCTACCAGCATGTCGATATGAGATAAAGAAAAGTTATCTTTTGGGCTAGCCTTATTCAAGTCCTGATAGTCTACATACATTTATACTTTTCCATCCTTCTTAGAAACTGAGACTATATTGGCTACCCACTCTGGATACTTAGCCACTTGTAGGAAACCTGTATCAAATTGTTTCTTCACCTCTTCTTTGATCTTTAGTAGCATTTTAGGCTTCATCCATCTTAGTTTTTGTTGAACTGGCTTACATTTTGGTTTTAAGGACAATCTGCGCTTTACTATCTCCGCGCTCAACCCGGGCATATCTTGGTATGACCAAGCAAATACATCTATAAATTCTCGAAGTAGGTCTGCCAATCGTTGTCTATCTTCTGATGAAAGTGAAGTACCCACTCTAATATCTTTCTTATTCTCTTCATCTCTCAAATTCACTAAGTCAACTATCTCTTGGTAAGGCTCAATTGGCCTATTTTCTTGTTCAATCAATCTCATTAGGTCCGGAGGCATAACATATTCTTCAAAATTATCTTCATTGTCAAGTTCATCAGTGTTAATTGAATTCTCAAAGCTAACCTCTTGATTGTTATCATGATTATCTTCATGTTCATTTAAAGACCTGAAATTGAATGAAATAGGATATGTTGGCAAAAAGTGGTTGGAAAGATGGAAATAATGAAGACACAAGAAGAAATGAATGAAAATGCATCCTTTCTAATTTTTATTAAAAATAATAAAAGATAAATGGCCCAAACAAAAAAGATCACCCCAATGCCTTGGACAATAGCTATTAAGATGTTACAATTACATTGTATTAGTATCAAAAGTCACAGGCATCTTGATGGCACTCTAATTATTCAGCTCATAATCTGAACGAACAAAGGCGAACCCACTCCTATTGATTAAGCCCCACTTTATCTTCAACAGCATTAATGGTTAACTGGACAAAAGCATCTTTCACGCTTTTTCTTGTATCTGGGTACATGAATCCTCTAGGTCTGAAAGTCTTATACAAGTGTGGGATAATCATTAGTCTTACTGTCTTTCCTGCTGGTTTTCTCTTGGTTTCTCATCTTGTTACCTCATAACCCAGGCCTAACCTTTCACTATTGTCTATTATTGTCGGAGGTTCTTTTATCCTCTATAAGTTTTTGCCTAGCCCTGATCCTGGATATCAGCCCTTGTTGATGACTTGGCTCATCACTATCCTTGAAAAAGATTGATCTTTAAATCTTTCACCTACAGAATTAACTAATTCGAAAGATCGATAAGAGCATTCCAATGCTTCTTTGGTAGCCTCTACATATGAAGTATTCAATGGTTGGGTCACTAGCATGTCTTTCTCCCTAACTACCATTACTAATTGACCTTTTACATTGAACTTGATCTTTTAGTGCAAAGTAAAAAGCACAGCTCCTGCCATATGAATCCACGACCTTCCTAATAAACAGTTGTAGGATGGAGAGATATCCATCACTTGAAACTTCACATTAAAAGTGCATAGCCCAATTTGTAAGGGCATCTCGATATCCCTAAAGACTTCTCTTCTGGTCTTATCAAAGGCTCTCACAATCATCTGATTGCCCTTCATATGAGAGTAGTCAATGGGTAACCTTGCCAAAGTTGACATAGTCATGACATTGATAGTAGAGTCATTATCGATAAAGACCTTAGCTATGATATGGCTCTTGCACTTGACTGTGATATGCAGAGCCTTGGCATTTCTTTTTTCCTTCAAAGGAATCTCATCATTACTGAACGAAATGTGATTCGATATGACTAAATTTCCAGTCAGATGGTTCATATATTCAACAGATACATTATGTGCCACATATGCTTGATTCAATACTTTCAACAGGGTATTTCGGTGAGGCTTTGAGTTTAGCAGCAGTGATAGTAATGAGATTTGGGTTGGTATTTTATTCAACAACTGAATACTCATTATATTTTACCAATTTCAAGAATTCATAAACCTCTCTTTTTGATACCGACTTCAGATGATCTTCTTCAGATTCTACTTCAGGATTATTCTGTCCATCTCTTCTTTAGCCTTCTCCCTTCTAGCCTTCTCTAATATTTTTGAAGTGTAGCACCTTTCACTTCGGGTAATGCCTCCTACACCAGTTATATAGAAAGCATCGACTTTGGAGACATCTTTTTTTTGCCCTTGAACTATAGTGTCACTACCATATCTTCAAGGTACAACTTTATCATCCTTGTATGAGAAAAAAGTCGAGACTTTAACAGTTACCGACCTGGGGATGAGTTTGTCTATGATTGACTTCGATTTGTTCTCACACTGAATTGTCACTGATTTTAGAAACAGCTTTACAGGCCTATCAGTCATGGATACTTCAACATTCTTTAAGTCTTCTATTTCTTCATAGACCTCAATCTGATATGAATCCAAGAGTTTTTGTACTTCTTAGTGAAACTGCTCACAGGTTTCAATGGAATGGCCTATTGCCCCATTATGATACTTACAACTAGTACCAGCTATATATCCATTATAGCTATGTGGACTTACTAATTATATCATGTTAGCTTTTCGTAAAATATCGAACAGTTGGTTAAGAGGTGTCTTAATATCTGTCACTCTTTTCTTCACATGGTACTTCTGTTCTTCACTTATAGCATTCACATTATGATTCGATAAAAGATTGCCACTAACATTCGATGCAGTCACTCTTCCCGTATCAAAGCAAATGATTCCATCCTTGATCAACAGTTACACTTTGTGTTTCAAGGTGGTGCAATTTTTGGTGAAGTGGCCAGCAATCCCATAATGGTAGTCATAGTGGGCTGTGAGATCGTACCACTTGGGGTAAGGTGGCTTGAGGAGTTCCAATTTACTAGGAGCAATCAAATGACTGTTGTAAAGCTCTTTATATAATTCTGTATAAGTCATTACAATTGGGTCAAACACAGGTTTCTTACGAGTAGTTCGTTGCTTTCGTGAACCTTCAATGGGGTTAATTGGGCGAGTTTGGGGTCTTGAGGTAGGCTGATTGTTAGGATTGTATGTGGTATTTTGAGGCCTATGAGGGGTTTGATATGTTTGAGGGTAAGGTGACTGTACAAATAATTGATATAAGTAAAGGGAAGTGTTAGTTATAGTAAGGTAATATGGCAAATATCCTGGTGGTGAGTAGGATTGATAGCCCCCAAATTACTGTTTATCAAAGCTCATAGCCTGAGCTTCAGTCTCTTTCTTCTTCAGGATTCTCTTACTAGATGCTTCATTTTCTTCCAACTTACCATTCTTGATGGCACTCTCAATAATTTCTCCTGAGATTACCATATCAACAAAGTTTTTTGTTGCATTTCCTATCATCTTTTCATAATAGGAAGATTTTAAAGTGCTGACAAATAACACTGTGATCTTTTTCTCAGTCAGTGGAGGTTGTACCTGAGAAGCTATATCCCTCAATCTCTTGGCGTATTCTTTAAAAGACTTATTTACCTTTTTTTCCAGATTCTGTAAAAATAAATGATCAGGAGCCAAATCGATAATATGTCGATATTGACCGATGAAGTCATGAGTCATATCGCTCCAAGAGCGAATGCGGGTCCTGTCCAGCTGAACATACCACCTGACAACGGAGCCAGTAAGGTTATCTTGGAAAACATGCATCAAGAGTTTTTCATCATGAGCATGAGCTGTCATCTTCCTACAATACATGGGGATATGGGTTTTGGGGTAATTCGTACTATCATATTTTTTAAATTTTGATACTTTGAACTTATGAAAAATGACCACATCAGGGACTAAGCAAAGCCCAGCAGCATCAACTAAACCATAGAAACCAAATACTTTCACAGCCCGTAGCCTTTGTTCTAGCATATTAATCTTAGAGCTTTCTTGAGTTTCCACTTTTATCTTTTCTTTCTTCTCTTCTTTTAAATCATTTAGATCAGGAATTGGTTCTACTACCTTTTCAGTAAAGACAGAATTTACATAACTATTATAATGCCCTGGGTTGGAAGCTGACGATATTCCAAGATATGTTGGATATGTGAAATGTTA
>NW_019167893.1:19875566-20041912 GCF_002303985.1 Durio zibethinus
GATTAACAATAGAGAGTGATGGCATTGATTATGCTCGTAAATGTCATAAATGTCAAATATATGCTGATAAGATTTATGCTCCGTCATCTGTTTTACATGTTTTGGCACCACTTTGGCCATTCTTAATGTAGGGCATGGATGTCATTAGTCCTATCACCCCAAAAGCTTCTAATGGGCATAGGTTTATTTTTGTGATGATAGATTACTTCATAAAATGGGTAGAGGCAGCATTATATACAAATATAACACGATCTGTGGTTTGCAAGTTCATAAAAAAAGAGATCATCTGTAGATATGAGCTTTCGGAGAGAATTATTTCAAACAATATCAAGAATCTAAATAGTAAGATGATGAAAGAAATATGTGCTCAATACAAGATCAAACATCATAACTCAGCACCCTACCATCCGAAAATGAATGAGGCAGTTGAAACAGCTAACAAAAATATCAAAAAAATTCTTGAGAAGATGACTGAGACTTATAAAGATTAGCATGAAAAGTTACCATTTACATTGCATGCATATCAAACGTCAGTGCGCACCTTTACTAGGGCAACTTCATTTTCTTTGGTTTATGGGATGGAAGCTGTACTACCAGTAGAAGTGAAGATCCCATCTTTGAGGGCTCTAAAAGAAGTTAAATTGGAAGAAGCTGAATGGATTCGAGAATGCTATGAATAATTAAATTTCATAGAAGAAAAGAGATTGAGTGCATTGTGCCATGGTCAGCTATATCAAAGAAGAATGATGAGATCTCATGACAAAAAAATTTTGACCCTATTGCTTTCAAGAAGAAGAGTTGGTTTTAAAAAGAATCCTCTCAACCCAGCATAATAATAGAGAAAAATAGACTCTGAATTAGGAAAGATCGTATGTGGTGAAACGGGCTTTCTCGGGTGAAGCACTGATATTGATTGAGATGGATGGAAATGATTTACCCCATCTTATAAATTTTGATGCTGTGAAAAAGTATTATGCTTAAAAAAAGAGAAAAAATGAAATGAAAAAAAAAAAAAGAAAAAGTGAATGAAAACGGAAAACTCAAGGCGAAAACCCTAAAAGGGTAGTTTGAGTCATAGGGGGTTTATCTAAGTTGAAAACCTGAAAAGGCAGCTTAGATAAAGAGAATACAGCATCAAATTTAAAAATTCATTGGCATGGAGGCTAGTAAATTCAGAGGAGCTCTAAATTGTTAAATACATCAGATGATTGAGTTTTCAGAAGAACCTTGAAATGTGTTATCATGATTGTCCGATTGTTCATTTTTGGGCATTATTTCCCTATGCCTATTTGTAATTCTTTCTTGGCCAAAGTTTGTCAACATTTTTGCTAATAAAAGATATTTTACTTTACTCTTTGTGTGGCTTTTTTGTTGACTATTTCCTAACCATTCTTATTCTTTTCTTCTTAATACCCTACAATGGAAGAAATGTGCAAATGCATTCTTACTTTTTGAGTTTGAAATAATGATTGATAAATGAACAATGGCATGAAAAATTTTACATTACATTGAAAAAGTCAAGAGTGATAAAGGTAGAATCGAGATGTTTAGTTCTGGATAAGGACATTGAATTTGGAAAGAGATTTCTTATAGAAAGAATGTGAGAATTAAGTGGAAGAGATGATTGAGAGTTACATTAGCTCGATCTCAGAAGAATAGCGTAACTTGGTCTTTGAAGAACAAAGAGTTTAAGGCCCAAGAAAAGAGTTTGAGAAACTTGAATGCCATAACTGAATGGAAATTAATCAGTCAGCATTTGCATAACATGCATTGCATTCCGCATAGCATATACTGCATTTGGAAAGTATAGTGCATAAATTCAAAAAGTAGGGGTATTCCAAATTTCGTATGAAAAAGACCGATGGGAAAACTTTTTCAAATTGGAGAAAAAGCTTGTCGGTAAGTTTTTTATCCTTAAAATAGGATATTTCGCGTATCAGGATTGATTTGTAAGACCTTTGGAGCATAATCTTCGGAAATTCCTTCAAACACGATCTTTAATTCCTTTGGACATGATTGTCAATGAGTATTCACCTTTCCAAAGTTGTTGAGCCTCTGTTTAGAGGAGCTTTAATTATTTTTCAAAGTCGTTGAGCCTCTATTTAGAGGAGCAATTTACCTTTCCAAAGTCGTTGAGCCTCTGTTTAGAGGAGCAACTTATTTTTCAAAGTCGTTAAGCCTCCGATTAGAGGAGCCATTTATTTTTCAAAGTCATTGAGCCTCTGATTAGAGGAGCCATTTATTTTCAAGGTCGTGGAGCCTCTATTTAGAGAAGTTTTGTTTATTTTTTTAAAGTCGTTGAGCCTCTACTTAGAGGAGCTTTGATCAAAATTTTAACAAAAAAAAAAATAAAATATCCAGTTGAGTTTTGAATGGGTGTCTACGTCTTTGCACAATTCCTGTTTCACAAAAAATGTGCAAAAAAGGGCAGCTGTAGACACCCAATTTAGTCCAGGCCCGGATCAATTGGGCCGATCCAAATGGGGCAAAATGGCCCATTTTATTTTTATTTTTATTTTTATTATCTTTATTTTTTTATTATATATATTATATCTAATAATATATATTTTTATTAGTTATCCATTAATATTATTTTTTTATTTATTATTGTATATTTTTTATACTTATCTATTATTATTATTATTTTTATTTATCTATCAATATTTTTTTATATTTATTGATTAATGTATATATTATTATTATTATTATTATTATCATTATTTTGGTTGGTTTATTCGGTCTGAATTCTGTTTTGATAGATATAATTTTTGGTTATAGAAGGAGGTTCTGCTGTGAATCAGAAGATTGAAAGAGTTTGGATTGGATTCAAAGAATGAATCCTAATCCCATAAGGAATTGAGATTAATCAGAAACTCTTCTGATTAATCCCTATAAATAAGTGCTGGAACATACACGAAAAGGATACACAGAGAAAAAATAGAAGCTAAAAAGGTTCTGGTGTGTTAGATACAGCTTTAGGAATCTGTGAGATATTTTATAGAATTTTTGAAGTTTTTTTTTTGAAAAATTTTTGGAAATTTTTTAGAATCCGGTGAAATTTTCTGGTGAACCTTGAATTTTTCGACGAGTTTTCAGGCCAACTTTGAAGTTTTCGACATTATTTTTCAGAATTCGATGGAAATTCAACCGAATTCTAGGTTATTTTCTTCGGGTAGAGAGAATGAGGAGAAAGTTAAGGGGAAAAGAGAGAATGGGGAAGGCGCATTTGAAGAAAAAACTGATTCTTTACCTTTTATACCCATGCAAAATGACGTCATTTTAGTGTTAGTACGTTACCAGGATCCGTATGTTTTTGTTTAGGCTGACCCGACTCGATTGCGACCCGATTCGTTAAACCGCGTGCTAGCTTATCCCTGGAGCCAAGTCGAGCCGACATCCCCGAGCCATGTCTTCGAGCCGTTTTTTTTTATCTTGGGTCGAGCCGTTTTCCAGCCGAGCCAAGCCATTCCAGAGGTTTTTTTTTTCTTTCTTATTTATTATTATTATTATTATTATTTATTGATTAGATTAGAATTGTTTAGTATTCTTTATTTTATTTTTATTTTTATCTTTATTTTTATTTTATTTTATTTTATTTTTTGATTTTCTTTAAACAAAATTTCAAAAAAATATATTTTTGAGTAAAAGTTGAAAGTATCAATTTTCCTTGAAAATAAGTTTTCTAAAAAAATATTTTTGAGAAAAAGTTGAAAGTATCAATTTTTCTTGAAAATAAGTTTTCTAAAAATTATTTTTGAGAAAAAGTTGAAAGTATCAAATTTCCTTGAAAATAAGTTTTCTAAAAATTATTTTTGAGGAAAAGTTAAAAATATCAATTTTTCTCGAAATTAAAGTTTCAGAAAAATATTTTGGGAAAAAGTTGAAAGTATCAATTTTTCTTGTACAAAAGCAATGAGTTTTTGAAGAGAAAATTATTTATATCTAAAGTTGAATCATTTTTTTTCATTTTATTTCTTTTTCTTTTTGTTTCTTGAATTTTCTTTAATGTTAAATAATCCGACGATAGAGTCTCTGCAAGTGAAACAATAGCCTTCTTGCATACACTTGAGGTGAGAAAATTTTTTCAATTTTTTGCTAAAAGTATTAGAGTCAATTGAGAATAATTTTTAATAATTAATTACTTGGTAAATTTTTAAGGCTTATTGGATAACACAAAATTAAGCTGGTACTATCTTTCAATGGGGCGTTGTGAGGGTGCTATAACCTTCCTCACACGTAATCGTACTCCTAGACCCTATTCTGGTTAGTAGACCTAAACCTATTTTTTTAGGGACCCTCAGATTTAGGTGTTCCTTAAAAAGATAGATTTCTTAGGTGGTCAATCGCACCTAGATAAAAAATATTAGTGGGACTTCTTAAGTCAATGTCTAACGATAAATCTATGGATCTAGACGTTATGACAAATATTTTAAATTAAGATATTAAATAATAATTTTATTAAAATATCTTAATAAATATAATTTTATATAATAAGGCATAGTACCCTAAACCCCATCTCTTACCTGACTTTGATTTTTTAGAAAAATACCCTACTTGCCTCCAACCTTAGCCTTGATCTAAAAAAGCCATTCATATCATATTGGAGTGGGTTAAAATTAATCAAATGCAAGTTGTTTTATCATCTCTATTTGTAAGATAAGAATTCTAAGAAAAAATTGATTTTTGGTGGGTAAGGCTTATAAATAGTAAGAATCTTAATAGAGTTAGATATGAAAGAAAGATATAATAAAAGTTATAAGGTTTTGCAAGATAACAACATATGAGGTTAAGGAAGAGTATTCACAAATATACATATATAAATATATATTTTATTGATTATACTTTATAGGATTAGAGGAGAATGAATGATTCGTAGATGTGATAATTGTTTAATATTTGGATCAAGAATACTTTATAAGATTAAATGAAAAGGAGAATATCTATGAGTTATAATTTAAAATGTTAATTGATATGATTATATATTTATAATTCTTTATAATTAATGATTTTTTTGTCCGTGAATGTAAGAAAATAGAGTGTCAAATTATATTAAAATTTTATTTTTTATATAAATGATTAATGATTTAATTATGCTTACACTTGCAGGAATGCCTAATTGGTTGCGGACATTGTGACTAACAAGTAGCTGTCCGTGTAGGTTGATATAGATGTCAGGTTCCATTTCATTGGTTTGATCTTCATTTAACCTCTTGAATAACTTGTCAATTCTACATTAGAAAAATCTTACTATGTTTTAAGAAGATCTTTTGTGGTCCACTTGTTTCGTATTCAAAGCAATTACTTCCAAGTTCCATCTAATTCTGCTATCAAAGCAATAACTTCCAACTTCCATCTAATTCTGCTAATGAAGTTTTAGTCTTCTTCCCTGGAGATGTATTCATAGAATATGGCTACACTATAGAGCCAATTTTACACTATGTTAATAGACAATCTAGAATTCTAGGCACCTGATGCAAGTTTTTATAGCTTTCCAGATTAGAAAAGGATAATATATATATACAACTCAAGCTTGAATAAATGGTTTCAAATTGACCAATAAAGATTACAGAAGAACTTTCTCAATCGTTGAATTTTACAATATCCCTTATCGGACAGTTGAGTAAAAGCCTCATCAATGAGAAACGAGAAACGGAATTGACTTCATCACCCTTTCTTCTCTGTTACCAGTCTTGCTTCAATATTGATCCTTCATAAACTTATTCCACCGTTCATTTCTGTAACTTCAACTAAAATGTATCCAAATTCTTTTTCAATCTCTTCCCTTCTGGCTCTTTTCTTCTTTCTTTTTGCCTTGATCGGAGTTCCAACTACTCTTTGCGTCGATGACCCACGGTACTCAGACTGCAGGACAACCATAAGATGTGGAAGCATAGCTTTTGATTACCCTTTCTGGGGAATGAACCGTGCAAATTACTGTGGCCCACCAGGGTTCGAGCTGAAGTGCGAAGATGAAGTAGCAAAGATCACGATGGGTCAAAATACGTTACGAATTCTTGATGTAAACCCTCGACAGCAAATTCTTCAGGTTGCTAGAGAGGATTACTGGAATGGTTATTGCCCAACGGAACTAATAAACACCACCATCGACTTCAATCACTTCGATTTTGGCTCAAACCTCAGAAACCTGACCCTATTCTATGGTTGCTACCTACCCTCGGTGGTTATTTTTGGAAATAACTGTACCATAAATGGTGCCATTATGGATGTGTCATATGCTGTCACAAGTCTTCTGGTCGATCCTCGTCCGGTGGTATGCCAACGAAGTGTCATTGTTCCAATTTATGAAAGAGCGTCTCAGATTCTAGAGGGAAACCCGTTGACTGTGAATGATGCTTTGAAGGGAGGTTTTGAATTGCAATGGGAAGTAGATAGTGATCGATGCAGAAGATGCAGTGATTCTGATGGGGTTTGCGGATATAATCAGACTACAAATAGTTTCATTTGTTTTTGCCGTGATCAACCTAGTGAAACCACATGTTCACCGACAACACAAGGTATGTTATAGCTCTTCTACTGTAATTTTGTACAGCTGTATGTTTTAGAAAACTTCCTGGTGGTGAATAGTATCTTGACTCCTGAGAGAAGATAACCCTTTCCGGAGTGTCATAACCCTCTTGGTCTGGCTCGTTCTGGTATTCAATGTTTCATAGTAGTTGCATCAAATTTAGCTTTTGCAGCATGAGTTTGTAATCCTACTCTCTCTATGCAGTGAATGAGATGACTCCATTAACTCTCAATATTTTGACCGGCTGATCTCCCAAAAATCTGATACCAATTCAGCCTCTAATTCCATTTGTCGTTTGTTTTCTTTCCAGTTACAAACTCCATCAGCAGACCAAAATGAAATATTTCCCCTTTTTGTTGCTCATACATTTGACCACTGCTGGATGCAGAAAGCACCCTTTACGGGAGGCTACAAAACGGGATCTCCATGCTCAGAAAAAATTGTTGGTAGTTTAGAATTAGGTGTATCTCACATTGAATAGAAAGATCACTTATATATAGTTTAAAAGAAATTACTTATGTTATTTAAATAATTAAGTTAAGTGTTGGAGTGAGCTAAATTATTTGGGTTTACTAGGAGTTTTTTTAGTGGGTTAGACAATTTTATAAGTCAAAGATGGGCATTTGGATAAATAAATTTAATTTTTAAATTTTTATTATTATTATTATTTATTTTATTTCAGAATATTACTGATTCTGAATAAATATGTTTGAACAATGAAAAATATGACTCTTTAAGTAAAATTTATTTAAATAATAAAATATGACTATACAAAATATCATGACTTTTTGAATTAGCTTGATTAATGACTGTCCATTTATTATAAATAGATCTTTTTACTTGACCAATTTTGTTATTTCTGATTTAGAGAGTTTTAAGGCTTTATTGTATTCTATAAGCATAATTGCCTTTAAGATAGTGTTATTCATGTCTCAAAGTCATATTTTCTTCTTTCTTACTATTTTTGTTTTTCTTAAATTTACTAACAAAAAACACAGTAGCTGACTATAAATGAAGCTTCAGATTGTAATTTAAACATGCATAGGGACCAAGCTTCTTCTATTTGCCCATCAAATACCATGTCTCCCCTGATCTTATGCTTGGTTTTCTAAGCTTTAGAATTTCAAGGATTCTGCTCATATCCCCTTGTATCTTTCAGATTAATCACATTATTCAGTTAGGAGATTTTTAGGCTTTGATAGTGGTTCTTCCTCAAATAATTTCAACCTTGGACCATAGCTTCTCTGGATTGCTCTCAAGAGGATTCAAACCAATCCTGAGTTCTTTTACTGAGCAACTGTGTGAGATTAGTTCTATATCCCCTAAAATCAATGCCCTGGATGTTAGGATTATTGTATAAGCACCAAAACTTTAGAAGATTGGTGTCATCTTGTTGACCTTGGTAATTTTAAGCCCAAGAAAACCATTTAGTCTATTTAGATATTGGTTTATTCAATTATAAAATCAGTTGTATTCTCCTGTTGCCGGTTTCTTTGACTTTTTAAGCACTCGAGCTGAGTTTAAATTTCTGAGTCTTGGGAGTTGAGAGAGCTAGAATATATAGAATTAAAGATTTCCCACAAGCAACTCAAAGATATATATCTATATATATATATATATATATATATCTGTATATATCGAGTGGTTCACAACTATAAATTAGACTAGGTTACTTACATTTACTATATATTATTTCTAGGCTACCTAAAATTCCATTGACCGGTGCTTAATGCTGCCAATTGAAGCTTCCTTTTGAAAAATTTCACCCTTCACTTCGTCAAAGACCAGCAACTTGATTATCATGATTAAAACCAATTCATCTTCAACTTCTCATTTTATAACCTAAGTATTTCTTGTTCTCTACCAACTCATCTCTTGAACCCCCTTTCTCCGAAAATGCATCCCCCTTTGTTGCCATCCAAGTTTTGGTTCTTCATGATCATAAGTTTGATCCTGATTCTTACCGCACAGCCTGTGTTTGCCAATGATGGGAATATTTCGAGCTGCAGTGCACGATTCTCTTGTGGAGACATTCAGAATATTGGTTATCCTTTCTGGGGATTGGATCGGCCAGAAAGTTGTGGCTACCCTGGCTTCAGGCTGAATTGCAATCAAAATACTCCAGAGATTACAATCAATTCAGCTACTTACCAAGTCCGGTATATAAGTAATTTTCAAGTCCTTGAAGTAGCTAGAGCTGATTATTCTGGCAGTATTTGTCCAACTTCTCTCGTCAACTCCACTTTCACTAACAGCCCCTTTGAAATCAACATCGATGCTCTGGATATAACGCTGTATTATGGTTGTCATCCCCTTACAGTTCCAGGTCTACAAGATCTTCAGTGGATTTCCAGTCAATTTAACTGCACAATAAACTCAACAGATGTCATAGGTTATTATGTTACAAGGAATATCACACAAACGTCCTTGGGGAGCGTTGCTACTTTAGTAAGCACATCCTTAGGATCTTGCAACAACAGTGTCATTATTCCTGTCCTGAATTCACAAGTTCAGTTGTTGGAGGCAAATCGAAATTCGGATACTCTGCTAGAAGCGCTTACAGCTGGTTTTGAGCTTCACTGGTCTGCAAACGATACTTTCTGTAACCGGTGTCTGAACTCTGGTGGGCAGTGTGGGTACAACCTCACCTTGGGTGGATTTTTATGTTACTGCTCAAACGGATCCTATCTTGCCGTTTGTTCCTCAAGCTCCCCAGGTACATCTTCCTTCTTATACGCTATGCCTGTTAAAATCTCTTACTTTTAAGTCATAGGATGTTATTTGAAAGAGTCGTTCACAAGCATTTTAGTCTCATTCCAAGACAGAAATTGGAAAACAAATTTGATTAGGATATCGATCTTCTTTCATTCGACCAAATAATTAAGTTTTTTGGTCGATTTAGTTTTTGTTCCGATTCTATATTCATCAAGCAGGGATGATAGGTATCGTTTGGACTTTAGTAATATTAAATTGTCCATTAGCCTGCCATGATAGGAAAAAAGGGCAAACCTTCCTCCTGTTTCAAGTATTGACTCGTTCCCGACTGGAACTTACTTGGAATTGGGATGGATTTTAATTCATTTCTTCACCAGTAGTGCCGAGTCCACCGACAACCGAATGGGTCCAAATTTCGCAAGACCGAAACTATATATAGAGAAATTTTTTGATCAATTATAAAGTGACACTTGTCCTTTGAAAAATTTCTTTTAGCTATATTTGGTTATGAATTAAAATCTTAATTTGTTACTAAATAAGGGAATTGAAGATTTATCAAAATTACTATTGGCAAATCAAGATGAAACATGTTTCTTCAATCAAATTTCAAAGACTCGTAATCCAATTAATCAGAATTTTCTTACAAATTATCAATTTTTATTTTTAGATAAATCAAAATAATTTAGAGATAGTATATGGATCATCAAATCAAATTTCATCTGTGAGTCATTTTTTTATTTCTAATTAAATTAAAAAATTTAGAGATAAATTAAAAAATGTTAAGTTCTCTTAAAACTCTCATTTAGCATCTCCTATCAATATAAATATAGAGTTCCTCTAAACGATTTGACACATAATTTTTTAAAAAAGAAAATCTTAAGAAAAATGTGAAAAAAAAAATTGAATAAATAAAGTCTCCAGAATTCTCACTAGTTTAAGAACAAAGATCAAGAACACAATTAAGAAAAAGAAAACATGAAGACAAATGGGAAACATAAGATTTGAACAATCAAAATCTCTAAAAGCGTAAAGTTTAAGAATAAAGATTAAGAATATAACTAAAAAAAAAAAAAACCTAGAGATAAATGGTGTAAAAAAGATTTGAAAAATCAAAATCTCCAAAGTTCTAGCAAGTAAATTCCATAAAACAATTGAGGGAAGAGAAGGCTTGAAAAATCAAAGTCTCCAAAGCTACCACAACTTCAAGAAAGAAGATCTGAAGAGCAAAGTTTCTAGAGTTCCAGCAAACAAATTCAAGAAAACAATTGGGGGAAGTGAAGATCGAAAGAACCAAAGTCTTTAGAGTTCCCACAAGTTAAAGAAGGAAAATCTAAAGAACAAAGTCTTTAGAATTTCAACAAACAAATCCAAGTAGAAAGATCTAAAGATTAAAGCTTGAAGATCTAAAAAATCCGTAAATTGATATCAAATTCTAAAAATCCCTAAAATAAGATCAAATTTTAAAAATCTCTAAATTGGGATTAAGTTCCAAGAATCCCTAAATTGGGATCAAATTTCAAGAATCCCTAAATTGGAATCAAATTTCAAGAACTTAAATTAGGATAAAATTCCAAAAATCACTAAATTGAAACCAAATTTCAAGAATCCTTAAATTGGGGCTAAGTTCCAGGATTTTTAAGACTCCTTAAATTTTAGGATCAAATTTTAAGAATTTCAAGGATTCTTAAATTATGGGTTCAAATTTTTTCAATTTAAGAATAAGTTATCAGGATCCTTGAAACGAATTTCTACTAAAAGAAAGAATCAGAAGATTTTTGTTTGTTTTAAGAATTTCTAAAGTTTGTAATTTCAAGTTTGATAAACAAAATTATTATTTGTTTCTAATTTTTCCTATCTTATTTTTACTTAAAATTTATGTGTACAAATTTCTAGCAAGTTGGTGGGACAATTTTTGCCTTTCATCTATTTTCTTCAAAGTTCAAGTTTTCAAGCTGCAATGGCACGAAAAAACCTATGCTAACAAGCAAGCCTCAAGCCTATTCAAGCAAATCGTGTAGTCTTCTCTAAATCATAATCAAGCATTTATGTTCATGTTGATCCTTATAGCACTAAAAGAAAGAAAAAAGTTCTTGAAAAAAATGCAAGTTTAAACTCTTTTAGTGCCTAACCAAAATACACTCTAAGATACTTTTTTCAAATCAAGGTTTAGAAGAATCTTCTATTAGGCAACTTCTTCTTATTGATCAAGTGTAAGCTGTTGATTATCATTCAAAGAACAAAATAACAAATCAATTTGCACTTATGTTTCATTGTCTTCTTAAAAAGAAAAATTTGGGTTAGTGACTATTATGACAATTAGCACAACTTTTTTGGAAAAACAAGTTGCATTTTTTGCAAAAATTGTGGAATCCTTTGTATCAAGCAATAATGAAAAAGATAACTAGATTACTTTCATAAAGGATAAGATTAATAATCTTAATGTAAATCAACCAATAACTTTATATGAACAAATCATCACTCAGTCCTCCAAGATGATGGTTGGAATTCCAATATGTAAGTTGCCAAGATTTCTCAACAAAAGCTCAACAAAGTGATAACTGTTAGACAACTTAAAAATCTTATGAAAGAAGCAATTAAGGATAAAATTGATAGTGTCATTCAATCTTCATACATATATGATAAATTATATTCTTAAAGGATTGATTGTTTGAAGGTGCGTAAGAATTACCAACCTTTAAAGTTTGAAAAGTTCGATGATAAATAAAATCTATGCCAACATGTTGCTCGCATTGTGAAAACTTGTAATAATGCTAGCACTAATAGAGATCTTTTAGTGAAGTAATTTGTTCGCTCTATAAAAGGCGATGCCTTCGATTGAGACACAAATTTTGAGTTTAGGACAATCAACAACTGGAAACAACTTCAGCATGAATTTCTCAATCGATTTTATAGCACTTACTACATAGTTAGCATGATTAAGCTCGTAAGCTCATGGCAATGAAAGGACGAACCCATGATTGACTATATCCATATAGACGGAGAAATCTGAACCTTAATTACAAAGAATGATTATTTAAGTCTTCTGCCCTTGATATTTTTTAAAGTATCAATCTTAAGACTTTTGAAGGTGCATATGATATGGAGCTAAGTATGATACTTGTTAGAAGTCAAGGCCCTTATATGCAAAAGTAAAAAAAAAAAAAAGAAAAGAAAGATAATCACAAATGTGGCAAAACTTTTACTGACAATGGAGAAAGCAAATTGCCCATAACTATGAATACTAAGTCTCATAAGATATCTTCCAATTTAAAGAAATCTCAATAGCCAAATTCTTAAGTTAAAGGTAAATGGATGACCATTTTGAAAGAAAGACAAGAAAAAATGTATCATTTCCTTAATTTAGATGTTTCAAATATACTTGAAAAACCTTTCAAGTCTAAGCTAATCTAGTTGTTAAAAATTAAGCAGCCTAAGGAAGCTAATAGAATGAATAAGCCCAACTATTACAAGTACCAATGCTTTATTAGTCACTTAGTGGAGAAGTTCTTTGTTCTTAAAGATAAAATCTTGCAACTCCATAAGGATGGAAAATTGAGTTTGAGGAAAAAACTGCGAGATTAAATTTGGCATCAATAAGTATGATTTCTCAATCTAATTTGTTGGGTATGACAATAAAATTTTATTCTTTTGATTAAATATTACTAGTTCCAAGTGCAAGCATTTTAATTGTTATTCAAGTGAATATAGGCAATAGTCATCCTTAAACTAAAGCTTAAGATAATGAAAGATGGATCCTAGTTACACATAAAAGAGGTCAAAAAAGGAATCCATAAAAGCTTGTGTAAATATAAGAAGAGCCAAGATAATCAAACAATCAACTAAAAAGCCAACATCAAAGGTGATTCAAACAAAAACAATTTCGTCTAAGCATGAAAATTCAATGGGCCAAAATTTAAGAAGACCAATCAATTTGAATGAATAATGCCAATTCAGTTCAAAAAAAGAAAGTTGGGTTTCCGTAACTTGTTACCATGTTGGTGGAAATTAAGAGGTTGAAAATAAAGACAACAATATTGATAAAGTAGCATTTGAAGTTGGTTATTCTTGTGTTACGAGATTGATTTTTATGAAGATTTGTTGTTAAGATTTACTCCTCGTAATCAACCATTCTTCATTGCTGGATATGCTCGTAAGCAAAAGATCAATCGAATCTTATTAGATGATGGATTTGTTATCAACGTCCTTCCTTTGAAGACAATGAAGAAACTTAGAGTTCCTTTAGATAAATTGTAGCAAAGTCGCTTTGTGATTTAAGGATTAAATGAAATGGGACAAAAAGCTCTTGAAAAAAGTTAGGCTCTGATTGATTTGAGAAAATGTTTTTATTTTTTTTTGATTTTCTAGAAAAAAAGTTTTTGTTTTCTATCTTTTCTTTTCTAGAAAATGTATTTGGTTAACAAAAAAAAAGTTTTCTAAAAATACAAAATAAGAAAAAAAAAAGCAATTATGGTAATGATTGTTATTAATTGCATTTAAGTATAAATATATAATATATATTTATTAATTAATAACTTCCAAAAGTGTTTTAATATGGGACCAACTTCTTAACTTACAAAACATAAGCAAAAAAAAAAAAAATGATACTCTTTGTTTTCATAATTGAAAACAATATATATATATATATATCTTTTCATATTTGAGCTCATTTTCATATATGTTTTCTAAAAATTTATTTCATTTTTAATTATCAAAGAAATTTTCACTCTTGTTTTTCATTTTCCAAGAAAATGAAATGAAAAATGCTTATGTTTTCTAAAACCAAACATTACCTTAGATTTAACTTTTTATTAGTTATATGGATCAAATCTATTATTTGATGCTAAGACAACATAAAACATGTTGTTAAGGCAAACATTCATACACTAAAGCACATCATTAATGCACCAAATATCATAGAAATGGTCAAGTAAAGACAATTATTGTTGATTCTAAGCCATTTTCTACAATAAAGGTTGATTTTGGTGGTGCTAAGTTTTATTTAGAAAATGCTTTTATAGAAGAAGTGTTGCTTGAATAACAAAATAATAAAGTGGAACCATTAAAACAAAACAAAAAAAATTCAACTCCCTTTATCAGCTATGAAGATGATGAAATTGCTCAAGATTTAAAGAATTTGACTTTTTCACTTACTAGCTTGGAAGAATCAAATGCTTTTAAGCCTCCATTAAAAGGATTTGTAAGGCAATCATAAGGACCTCTTATTGAACATTATGATCTACCTTCACATTGTACTCAGGGTTTTGATCCTAATGTGTCAAACTTCTTGTTAAGGCTTGATACTAGCAATAAGATGTTACAAAATTGGTTCATGAGACAACTAAGAAAAGATTTGAAGAATTAAAGTCTTTTCATAAGTTCAAGATGAACAATCTAAAGAACAAAGTGTCTAAAATTCCAACAAACAAATTCAATAAGACAATTGAGGAAAAGAAGATTTGAAGATTCAAACTCTCCAAAACTGTCATAAGTTCAAGAAGGTATATCTGAAGAACAAAGTTTTTAGAGTTCCAACAAACAATTCAAGATGCCAATTGAAGGAAGAGATAATTTGAAAAATCAAAATCTCCAAAGCTCACACAAGTTCAAGACAAAAAAAATCTAAAAACAAAGTTTTTAAAATTTCAACAAACAAATCTAAAACGGAAGATATGAAAATCAAAGACTGAATATCCAAAAATCCCTAAATTGAGACTAAATTTCAAAAATCCCTAAATTAAGATCAAATTTAAAAATTCTTAAATTGACATCAAATTTTAAGAATCCTTAAATTGGGATCAAATTTTAAAAACTCTAAATTAAGGCCAAATTCAAGAATCTTTAGGGACCATATTTCAAGAATCTCTAACTTCGGATCAAGTTCCAAAATTTTCAAGACTTCTTAAATTTTGAGGTCAAATTTCAATAATTTCAAGCAATCCTAAATTTTGGGTTGAAATTTATTAAATTAAAGAATAAGTGATGACCCTTGAGGTGAATATATGCTAAAGGAAAGAACAGGATGATCTTTCTTTATTTTAAAATTATCAAAGATTGTAATTTACAACTATGGTAAATTAAAATTTTATTTATCTTCAATTTTTCCAGTTTTATTTTTACTTGAAATTTGCATCCTTCAGCATCAGCATTAAATCAATTACCTAGATTACATTTTTTGCAATCCTTTGTATTCAATAATAGTATCAGGTACAGGTATCCTGAGTACCCATAGTCAATAGTATCTCAACACCTAGAAGTAGGTTTTGTCAGATTAACATTCATCCATTTGGCGTAGTTATCGAAATTTTCAAAGAAAAATTGATTCTCCTCTACACAAAAAAAATTTTCTGTCATTAATAGAGTACCATTTGTTTTTCTTCTATTTATTGACAAACTTGACACTTGACAACTTCTTGTGTTGAATTTCTATCATTCCCACTACAAATTCCTTCCATAATCTTGCTCATCCTGATCGAAACCTCTTATTAAGAAACTTAAATTCCATTGGTAGATGCATATACATAATGTCTATCTCATCATGAAAAGTTTCTAATGTAAAAAGTGTTTTTCATATCCAAATCTTTTCGAAATCGACTGACTTTAGTTATCAGAATTTTTCGACCAAAAACAATTTTTATTCAAACATTTTAGCTTTTCATGATTATAATTCAGGAAATCACATACATTAATACTAATTATTTTTTCTTAATCTTTGTAGAAACAGGTGCCTCCAATTTGAAGCTTGGACTAATCATAGGTACGAAATAATATTTTTTTTATAATTTTATATATATACATTTAGGAGAAATTAATTTGTATCGATGTAAAATTTTTTAATTTTATATATTTTTTAATTATTGATTTTAATAAATTCAAAAGATAAAATTAAAATATTTTTTATTTGTTTATGTTATTTCTTGAATCTATTAAACTTAATCACTAAAAAAATATAAAGTTTTAATGGTAATTGAATTTTTAATTCATTTTAACATTTGAGGTTTTGAATAGAAAAAAAAATTGCTCGTTAGTAAAAACACAAGAAAAGAAAAATAAAGAGAACACTAAATAAAACAAAACCGAGGCTATCTAACCGATTTTGCCTTTTTATAATCAGCGGCCTATATCCGTTACCTATAAAGTAACAATCATTTTGTACTTATTTTTATTCATTTAATAAAGAAGAAGGAATACATAATTTTATAATAATAAGTCTTCTAATCATAGAAATAGGAGCAAGTTCAACCTGTATAAAATATTTTAGCTTTATATCCTAACTTATAATTTATCACTTTTATCAATAGTTGTATAATTTATTGATAAAATATTAAATTTTTAATTTTAATAATTTTTTTTTTTTTGTTAAACCAAGAGGGTAAAGCCCTACTAAAAGTAAGAGAAAGGAGGAGAAGTTTGATTTGGTCTGGTTCGAAACCAAACTCTTAATATTTTTGTAAACGTCTTTAATCACTAGATTAAAAGTTTTGGGACAATAATAAAAATTTAATTCATGATATTTTTAATTATAAAATAAATATAATTTATATATTTTATCTAATCATTTGTTATTAGATATAAATTTTAGTTTGTTGTTATTTTTGTAATCTAATTATTCCTAACTAAGTTGTCTAACATTTTCTACATACATATACAGGCTTGACAGGCGCTGCAGCTTCAATTATAGGATTAATCTGCACAATATATTTCATTATATATAGGAACAAGGGAGAATCAGCATCAAACGAAATTTCATGGACTGTCTGGCAGAGAAAGGTAAAGCATAAAGAAAGGATTGATGCATTCATTAGAAAACATTGTTCTCTAGCTCCACTGCGATATTCACATTCAGACATCAAGAAAATTACGGATAAATTTGTAGATAAATTAGGTCAGGGAGGATATGGCAGTGTATACAAAGGTAAATTGTCTAATGGACGATTTGTTGCAGTGCAAGTCCTGAGTGAATCCAAGGGGAATGGAGAGGAATTTATGAATGAAGTGGCTAGCATCAGTAGAACTTCTCATGTCAATATAGTAAGTCTACTAGGGTTTTGTTATGAGAAATCAAAAAGAGCTTTGATTTATGAATTTATGCCCAATGGATCATTGGATAAGTTCATATACTGCCAAGGATCAGACCAAAGACGTCAACTAGAATGGAAAACTTTGTTTGACATTGCACTTGGAATTGCTAGAGGGCTGGAATACTTGCATCAGGGTTGTAACACAAGGATCCTGCATTTCGACATAAAACCTCACAATATCCTTTTAGATGAGAGCTTTGGTCCCAAAATCTCTGATTTTGGTCTGTCTAAATTATGCGAAAGAAAGGAGAGCATGGTTTCCATGGCAGAAGCTAGAGGAACAATTGGATATATTGCTCCAGAAGTGTTTTGTCGAAACTTTGGAGTAGTTTCTCATAAATCTGATGTCTATAGCTATGGAATGATGGTCCTTGAAATGGTTGGAGGAAGAAAAAATGTCGATGTTGGGGTGGCTCAAACCAGTGAAATATATTTTCCCTCATGGATTTACAAACATCTTGATCAGGCAATGGACTTGAATCTTCATGGAGTGACAGATGAAGAGGAAGAAGAAATAACAAGGAAGTTGATTGTAGTGAGCCTTTGGTGCATTCAATCTGATCCATCTGATCGACCATCAATGACAAAGGTGTTAGAAATGTTGCAAGGGAGCCTTCATTCATTGGAAATTCCACCTAGACCTTTTGTATCATCTCCAGTAAGATCCCCTAAATCTGATTCCACAACATGATCATTGTAGGCCTAGTTTCATTTGAAAATTTTGTAATTGACTGCAAAGTTGAAAATGGCAATGTAAACTACGATTATGAGTTTACAATTGCAGCGAAAACTCATGTTGTAGAATCACACTACCATTCTTATACACTTTCAACCAATCATTACTACCATAAAATGTGTACCCCCGAGAAGCTAACTCACCTAAAGCAATCAAATTGTAGTGACAATTTGGTACATACCTTACATGACGAAGTGTCCTAATAACACCATTGTGAGATCTAAGGCGAACACTCCCAATGCCTTGAATCTGCACCTTTTCTTTGTTAGCAACCACAATATTCCCATACTTTTCACTCTCATTCAACTCCACAAAGCAGCTCCTATCATTACAAACATGAACTGTAGCAGCTGAATCTAAAACCCAACCTTTATCACTTTTCAAAGTCTGGGTCTCATCCACACAAGTTGTCAAAACAACATCATCATCATCAGACAAGACAGCAGCAGTATCACTCTTTTCTTCATCTGATTTCTTCTCATCATTCGTCCTTTTGAAAGCAGCCATATCCCTTCTCAGCTTCCACAGCGCACTTGGATATGTCCCTTCTTACACAATAATAACATTCTACATCACTGTAATCTCTGTCTCTTGACTTGGATCTCCATCTCGATCCATCAATCCTCTTTGAGTCCTTCCTCGATCAAAACCCTCTACAGCCAGTGTACTCTCCCCAGGTGATGAGTTCTGAGCTCTCATAAACCTTTCATTCTCACGCAATAGGGCAGTCACATCATCCAACTTTAAAGTAGACCTGCCTACCAACACAGTTGAACTAAAGGCCTATAAGACTTGGGCAAAGATGACAGCAAAATTAAAGCCTTCTCTCATCTTTTAACTCATCAACAGAAATCGCTAACAATTGAGAAACCAATTTATTAAACTCATTCAGGTGATTTTGAAGACTCATACCTTCTTCCATCTTCAGAGAATACAGATCCATCTTCAACATAATCTATTAGTCAACGACTTCGAAGCATAAATACCTTCAAGCTTATCCACAAACTCTTCGGAGTACTCTCAGTCAACACACTGTACTTTACTTCTGGAGCTAACGCCAATCTTAATCGTGATTTACAAGCACTGTTTTTTGTGCATTTTATGGCTTCAAATAAAAACTACTTTCCGTTTTCCCCTAATCGAAAACCGATATAGTTTGGATTCATCTGTCGCTTGTTATCATTGCAATTACAAGTTGCAACTGTTTCATTTGATCAGTAGACAAAATAAAAGTTCCTCTCTATCTATTTTCGTTTTGTTGATCATACCATTGATTTCCAGGCCACTAGCATGATTTAGTGGGATCACTAAATTTCATCTATATATATATATATATATATATATATAACTATATATAGGGTAATTTTAAAATTGATTCCATTAAATGATAGATTTGAGGGTTAATGTATAAGATTTTTTACTTCTTTTTTACTTGTCTTTGTATCCAAACTTAGGTAAAAATTGATAATGGTAAATCGGAACCATTTCTAGTGCCCTTATTAATTATTAGACTTGCTAACACGAAGCACTTTGTTGCTTAGTGCCCTTATTAATTACTAGACTTGCTAACACGAAGCACTTTGTTGCTTCTGTTGAAGAACTTCCACTTGAGTACAGGTGTTCGTCTTGCCTTTTAAGCCTCGAATTGATTCAAAAATGAAACCTTCAAGCGTAAAAGTAAATGGTAGCCACACGTGCGTCAAATACCATTTACCTTGGCTTATTTCGTCTCCACAAGTTATGGTATGCAATAAGACTTACTGAAATGCCTAAGATACAATAAAGTTTAGTTTGATATCTCATTAAACTATTCCAACTAGCAGCTTTCCTTTGTGAACGATCTGTAAATTTAATGTTGGTTCTCATTGAGACTTGCGATATATCCAAAACTTTGTAATAAAGTAACCTCTCGTCACCTAAACTTTTTTGTACCAAAGAAAACAAAACTAACCATGTACCTAAGGTTTGGTTCAATAAGAAATACATGTATTTGGCTACTCAAGGCAGCCCCTTTTGATGCATGATTTTAATACTACTAAGGCCACCGCTCAGTAATGGATTCCTAATTAGTTGTTTTTTTCATGAGTCATTTGATATTTCAACCTGCCAGGTAATGTTTTTGAGAAATCTAAAGCCTGCCAAGAAAAGCAAGAAAAAGTTTACAAGATTCAACTAAGACAGATCAGCACATTATAGCAGAAACTGATAGAATACTTTCATTTAGCATTGGGGCTGTTGTTTTCACAGTAGAATTTATAATGTTAAGACTTTTCGCTTAAGTGGACTTTGTTTTCTGAAGATACATACAAAAAAATTATAACATTTATGAGAAAAATCACACTCAATCTGATAACTTATGCTGGACTGTGATGCAATGCAACATTACAAAAGCAGAAGTAAAAAGTAAATTACCTGCTCAAGTGGATAGATGCGCATGCTTTATTTAAGATGCTCTTCCTGTAAGTAATCACCAGACTAAGACTTTTTTTCTCCTAAACCTATCGACGCGGTCAGTACTCATTCGAGACTTCTCAGGCTTGTTTGACTTCTTAGACTTCTCAAGTCGACTATCTAAACTGTTTCTGGAAGCTTCTGGAAGGTCAGCACCCAATTCAAAAGTATTTGAAGTTCCACGATCAGATGGTTTGCTTTGATGGTCATTGTTTACTGCCGTTTTTTCAGAACCATTTGAGGCTGCTTTTGATTTGTTTAGGGATAGTACAAATTTCTTCAGATGTCTAATGAATTCTGGATAGATCTCAAGATTGCAATGTCCACCTCCATTCACCCATAACGGATCGTACTTATGCTGGCAAAGCTCCCAAAGCTGTTTACCATGGGAGCAATCAACAACTTCATCCGCTGTCCCCTGCCAAAGGAACAAAATGAGCTTCATCACTACTTCCAAACTAAGAATTTAAAAAAATAATAATAATAAAAAAAAAGAAATGTATAAGAGCTCTCCTTAATATCAATATATTTAGGGACTATGAGCAAGTGGGCAGATGTGTTCAGTTGTCACAGTTAACCACAGTCACCACTCACCCCAAACCTGAACATAGGGAGAAAAAACAAGAAACAAAAGCAAACTGCACTTGCGCTGTGTTCAAAGACCCAAAAAAAACATATCTATTTATATATATCTCTCTTTCTGGCTAAAAACACATATCTACTTCTCTCTTTCTTAACAAAGTCTGAAATTCTCAAAACTACATAACATTTGGCACAATATGAAGTATTAAAGATAAGTTAATTCATTGGTACCTATGAACTAAAATGCATTACTTCTGGACAATGCCGTTAGCTTTATTTAATTTCACATAAGAATCTCAATTAAACATTTATCACAGACAAAACAATAAACCAAATCCAGACTGATTTAGCTAAAACACGTAAGGAGGTTTAAATATTCATTTAGCACAAGTATTCTTATTGAGAATCCATGACCCATGATATTTTTGTCAAGGTTGAGTTTTCTTCAAACCAATCTTTCAAGATTTTCTTTCTTAGATTTTTGGATAAAATTTTCAAGATAGAAATTTGTTCACAGTTTGGAACATCATATGGGTGCCTAATAATACCAAAACACCTACTTACCAGAAGAAACATGCAATACTAATGTTAACGTGTCAAATCAAAGCAGGCTGGAGAGAGAGAGAGAGAGAGAGAGAGAAGGGAGAAATTGGTGATGAAACAAGATGGGAAGGATAAATATTAAAACAATGGGAACAATACTTACGTGAATTACCAAAACTTGACAGTTCACCGCACCAATTTTGACAATATTCTGAAAATTAGAATGGGGAAAAAAACCCAGTAATGAAGGTCACAGCCCATAAGATATAACAAGAAAATTGAAATACGGTGACTAACAAAGACTTACCTTATAAATGTCAAACCAGTATGTCTTTTTAACAGAGTACAATACTCTCATGCCAGACAAAATTGGGCTATGTAGAACCACACCTCTCAAGTTTGGCGAACGAGAAGCAAGATCGACAGTAGGTCCACTACCAACAGACTGACCATATAATATTTGTTGTTCATCTTTAACTCCATACTGTTCCTAAGGCACTTATATGCTACATCGATGTCTGAATATGTATTACACTCAGTTGGCTGTTTCCAATAAAAGAAAGTGACTATTAAAATGCAGGTTTTCAGCAAAGCAGTAAAATGGTTGTTCATTACATACAATAAATCAGAAATAACATGGCTGCGCAGAAAATTCATAGATTTTGAAACCCATTGAACACAGCAAATTAATGTACAGTTTGCAAAAAACTTGAGAATAAAATATCAAAATGATAGGAAAAACATAGAATACTGCAAATATTTGGATTAACATCATCCAATACATTTAGATACTATATGATATAAAACCAACTGCCCAACAGGCTTACACTCAGAGCATTCTTAGAATTCAAATCTCGCACATTAAATGAACACTCTGTTTCATTAGTGGAAAAATAGAAGGAAAGCGTTGGCCAGAGATTACTGTGTAATTATTTAAAATGTCCATTATGATAGTTAAATTGCTATAGCTAATATGAATAAGGGCAACTTTTGCTCCCAACATTAGCAACTAAGAAACGAGAAGCCAGGTGACCAACCTTCCCAGTTGACTGTCCATAGCCAGAGTAATCACACCTAGAAAAAAATGAGCGCTATTAGGAACATTTTAGAAAAAAAAATAAATAAATATACAAAAAGGATAGACTAAAAAGAGACATGTCAAGAAAAAGGATGATAAAATATTCTACTTTCAGGAATTCTAATTATCTGTTCAATCATTTGATGTGACCCTAGAAACATTGTCAAGAAGAATTTTTTGGATAAGACTTTCCCAAAATTTTTAAATGGTTAAGAACAGGAGAATGCTGTTCATTAGTCTTTGGCAGGTTGAGATTCTGATGAAAGTTTCTTCCTTTGATTGAATGGCGGCTCAATCTTGCATCATAACTCACAGAACTTTGGGAAGAGCTATACATATAAGGATTGAAGACTCTGCAGTTCACCTTCTCCTACGAAGTCTGCCCAGGAGAATAACATGCTCATATTATTTGGGGGTTCGACAGGTAACGCCGAGTCGCCTACTTCTAAGCAAACTTTTCTAATTTTCGCTTAGAAATTTGTATGCAAGGAAGCACCAAGCTCATTTTTTCTCTTCCTCATTATTTATTGGTGTTTTTTGATATGCTTTTGTCAGCACCTTCGTGAGGTTTACTAAAGCATCACACTTATCAAAAGGAAAACGCATTACATCATGCATTCAAATTCAAACCAAACTCTGCTTGCATATAGAAGGAAACCTCAACAGTTTGGTATCAAGCAAATGCAATGATGGCCAAGAAAACACTGACAGGAGACAATCATTTCCAAAAGGGGCTGCCAACCCTGATATTTACGAGGATAAGAGAATGCATATCAGCATATGTCACAAACAAAATTGAGATTTTTAATAGATTGATGCGATTAGGCAACATACCTAAGCCTCAACTTAAAAGTACAGCAACAACAGCCCAAATAAACTAAACTGCCACTGATAAACTCTGAAGAATCATTCATAGAAGTAGGAACAAAGCCTAAAATAACTTCCTCACAGAAATGAGTCATTATTAACTTGTCTGTCAGTGAAAAAATCTAACAAGCATTGTTCCATGCATTCATTGTACATTTGCATGACATAATATACTTTAAATTTATCAATGCATAAAATGTAACTACAATGATCGATATTTATCAGTTATCACTTAGAAGTGTGGTGATATTTAGTAGGTATCACTTTGCAGTCTGCTCAAACAAGAAGTAGTCACGTTCTAACCAATCAACTGCGCGGATAGTATGACCAAAACTTGTCGCATGGGATAGGGATACTAACATTTGGACTTAAAAGGAGAATGTTTCCTTGTCTTTTTTTTCACTTTATTCCTGTTATATGTCATCCTTATATAATTTTTATAGTATATCTATCAATCCTTATACAGACCTACATATGCCCACATAAGGACCCAAACAAATCTACGCCCATTTACCTTTGTCCGCTGGTATGACGAAAACCATCTGAAATATCAATTTTTCTTACATTTTTTAAGAATATAAATAAATTTTGACAAATAAAAAATAAAATAAATTTTGAAAAGTGCTAAAAAAAAGTTGAAATATCATTTTTTTTTCTTAAAATAAAAATTTGAAAATATTTAAGAAAAGTAGCAATATTAAGTTTTCCTCAATTATGTAAGAATAAAAATGAAATAAAATATACAAAATCAATTAAAAGAAAAAGTTGAAATATCAACTTTTCTTTATAATAAATAAAATTTAAAAAAATTTAGAAAAAATTTGAAATATTAATTTTTCTTAAGAATAAAAAAACTATTTTTGTTTTGAATCTTCCAATGGTGAAATTATTAAAAAATTATAATAGTATTCTTGATGTAAATTCCTAAGTGAAGTATTATTTTTTTAAATACTGCTAAAATATTAAAATATTTAAAAAATTATTTAATATCAAAGATTCTAATAAATAAATAAAAAATAATATTTTTGAATTTGATGATGGAACTTTTTAAGAATGTCAATAGATATCTTGAATATTTCTAAAAGAAGAAATATTTTTAAATTTTTGCTAAAATATTAGAGTAATTTAAAAATAATTTCCAATTTTAAATTCTCTTGAATTTTTTTTTGAGAAATTTTGTCAAGCTAAATAGACAACACAAAATTAATTGATATTGTTTTTATATAGATGTTATTGGAGTATTATAACTTTTCTCATATATAACCGTATTTCAAATCCAATTTTTATTCGTAGACCAAAAGATTTTTTTAAATAAATCTTAATTAATTTTATGGTTTATTTAAAAATAAGATTGGTGACTAATAACACCTAAAAAGATTAGTGGTGACTCTTATTTTTTATGTATAACTATTGAGTCTTTGGACCAATATATTATGATATTTTTAAATTTAAAAATATTAAAAATTCAAAAAATGAAATTAAAAAAATAAAATATTGAAAAAAGTAAATTTATTTTTTAAAAAAGTTAAAAAATTCTAAAAAATTCAAAATTTTTATTATAGAGAGACTAAGTTTTAAATTTTGTGCAAATACAAATACTAAATTTTAAATTTCATGTAAATATAAAAATTTTTTGTATAATTTAACAATTGATTTTAATAATTTAAGTTGTTACGTCAGCAGTCATCAAGTCAAGACCATGCTAGCATTTTTAACCACAAAAATTTAATAAAATTAATAATTAAACTAAGATAATTAAATTAAAATTATGTAAAAATTAAATTTATATGAATTATAATACATAAATTAAATTCTAAAATTTCACAACATTCTGAGACCTGCATAATTTGACCGCGCTTGGATGGACAACAAGATTGTCGCTAGTCAAACAAAGGGCAAATTTTCCAACTTCTTTTATATATTTATTATTTATTTATTCCCAAGTCCTTTTATTATGGCTAATTGTCATCCGTTAGTCCTTGTCAATTCCTCACCGATCGATTTAAGCACCATTGCTGCTGATTGAGACTAGATGAAGGAAATATTGACTAGGTGAAGCAGATCTTTGTTTCCTTTATTTCTTCAAGCCTTATAGTCTTTTACTTACTTTATCCCACAAAAATTATCTTAGTTTGATTTTCAAAAGTAAAAAAAAAAAAAAAAAAAACCTTTATTTTGATTTCATTCTTTTAAATATATTAGTTTTTTTTTTCTTTATGTACATTGCAAGTGAATGGTATAAAACTATTGACATATTGTATTTATTATGACATGACATATTAATATTTGAAATGATTTTTTAAAAATAATTTAAAAAATAATTATAATTTAACAATTACAAAGAAGTTCGAAAAAAAAAAAAAGAGTGTTAGAATATTTTCAAATATAGTGAAAGAAATAAAAGAAAATTGATTAAACTTGATCTGTTAATTAATTGGATGAGAAACTAGTGTTGAGAAACATCCACCCTCCATGGATGAGTTTGCTACCATATACACTCTTTGTATAAAAAAAAACTATACAATTGCTTTGGAAATATTCCAAAACCAAGAAAATTGATTTAGGGTATAAAATAATCGATTTGAAAGACTTTTTATATAGTACGTTGGAATGCCCATGTAAAGGATTCAAATTCCATGTGTTTCAAAATGAAAAATAATATCTGGAATGTTTTTACGCTAAAGGCCTTTAGATGCTTGACCAAGAATATTCAAATGTCATGTTTGAAAAGTATTTTGGAATAAAATACATGGGCATCCGAATGCCCTCTGAGTTGCACACAAAATTTTCCAATCGAAAATGAGACTGAAACAATTGAAGATAAATAATAATTTTATTTATCAAATTTATAAAAGTTATAATTACTTAAAAATTTTAAAACAAAGAAAATTCTTTAATTATATTATTCAGAAAAAATTTGTTCCAAGAATCTTGATAACTTGAATTGAATTAAATGAATTTAATCTTAAAAAAGAAATTCGCTTTAACGATCTTGATGACTTATTTTTGAATTAAATAAATTTGAACTTTATTTAAAAGATTTAGATGATTTGATTTTAAATTGCATAAATTCAAACTTTGCTTCAAAGGCCTAGATGATTTGATCTTGAATCGAAGAAGTTTTGACTTTACTTCAAAAGTCTAGGTAACTTTTATCTTCTGAAAAATAACATTTGCTTCAAATAAATTTGGGCTTAACTTCAAAGGAATTGAAGACTTGATTTTGAACGAAGGGTTTAATCAAAATGGAAGAATTGAGGTGGATCTAATCCTATTTTTATTTTCCCTTTTATTTTTCTTTGACTCAAGCCTTTCCAAATTGAAAATTGATTGATTTTTCTTTGATTTCTTTCTTGATTTTAATTTCAATCTTTTCAAAACATTTTAATCGGATTCTCTCCTTTTCTTATTTTTTGTTTTGATATTCTATTTTTAAAAATAAATATTAAAATAAAAAAATAAAAAAAAAATAAAAGAAATAGACAAATCAAATCTTACTTGGGCTAAAGCCCAATTAATGATTTAAGGATCTAAAAGCAACTTTTGTAGTCCAATTAGAAAATCTCGAAATTCAATTAACAATTCAAAAGCCAAAATTGAATTTTAAAATTTGGCTTAATTGGAATAAACTAAAAAATTTAATTTAATTTTAACTCGAATAATCATTAATTCAAATTAAATATCTGATAATTGAATTAATAATTAAATTTAATTTAATCAAAACTATCTTGAAAAACCTTTTTTAAAAACTCCATATAAAATAAAATGATTATAGCAATCACAACTCAAGGTTGCGAGGTTAATTCGATCATCCTTTATTTATATAAATTATAAAAATTGTTTTGTATATATATTATAGGAAATTGAATAGTTAGAATTTATATATTTTTTTGGAATTTGAACTTAAGAGATGGACTGTACTTTGTTAATATTGAAAATGAGTTATTTTTGTTGAATGTAGAAGGTTATAAGTTCATAAAGTTTCTTGTACATTAATTTGCTTCAAATTCTTTTTTTTTTTCCTAAAGGTTTTAGTAACTTAATATTCGTGGGTAGTATGTCTCATTTGGCGTTAAAGGTCACTTATTTTAGCATTACCATGTTTATATGAATAATATGGGTTTCTTAGGGTTTGTCTAAAAGGAGTTCAACAGGGTTGGTCACCTTCACCATCAACTCAGCTTGACAAAAGAGATCTAAAAGAATAATATATTCTTTTTGTTAGATGTTAGATATATTCGTTATTTATACAGTTTAGTTTGTGTATAACTTTTTGTTATAATTGATTAATTGTAAGATTATAATAAAGAGAATATTAGATAAAACACTCTGATTCTATAACTTGATTGCTATTTGATTCAATGAAGGCTTTTTTTTTTATTATTCAATAAAAAAAAGTTGAGATAAAACTCAATTTTATCTTTTATCTTTACGTAATAGATCAGATGATGGACCAAAATTACTGCATATCTTTTCGGCTAATGATTTTAGCATCTTAAGTTGTTATTGGGCTTGTCTGCTATTAATTATTGGTCTTATCTAAAGGCCCTTAGCTGGGCTTTTTTTTTCTTCACTAAAGCAACAATGGCTATTTTCATTAGTGGCTGGGCTTATTTAAAAGTTGTTCACTTGGGCTAAAAAAGTCGTCGTTTCATTTTTCCTTAAGAATAAGCGGGTTACTTTCATGCGCATGTGTATGTTTTTTTTTTAAGTTGTATTTTATTTATCCAAAGAAGCTTTAAATTGTTATAGCATATTCATCTTTGTCAATCTTGCATGACCACAATTAATTGAATTAGTTATAATCTTTTAATATAAGATAAATACTTATTAGCTAATTCTTTAATTTTGATTGTGATCTTTTCCGGTAATGATTCAAAATCTTTTACAGTGAAACTTCTTATAATCATTTTATTTTAAAAAATAACTTATAATTTAATAGTATTTATAAAAATTAATGAAATATCAATTCTAATGAATTTTTTATTCTAAAAAAAATCATATACCAATATATGGAAATTTTGTTTAAAAATAAATTAATAAAGTTATATTAAAGATCAAGAATTATGGACTTCCAAGATATGAAATCTCTATTATTTTTGACACCATTTTGTTTATATTAAATTGCATATGTAGGGCCAGATGTGAAATGGCAGTGTTGCAGGACTTGTCCATAGCAAATTGAATGAACGGTTAGAATTGGAGTGGGAGAGATTGATTTGATTTCTACGTGTAAACCACGGTCCACTAGGGATACCATATAAATGAATCCACGGCAGTAATGATAATGCTATCTAATTTTCTTTCTGTATTTAAACATTGACAAGTACGAAAAATACTCTTTAGAGGTGTTTGGTTAGAAAAAGTAGAATTCTTTTAAGAAATCAAATATGAATATTACGTTTCCAAAACTGTTAAGAAGGTAAAAATAAAGGGAAATCCGAAATCTTTTTCTCTTTGAGATTTTCTAATATTCTTTCGGAATACAAATTTGTTCATCCTTTATCTTGAAAAAAATGATAATTATAGTCTATTTTATTTTTCATATGAAAAATTGTATGATAAACCGAAACCAAATTGACACTTACAATGATATTTCAAGTCCAATCCTTTGACACCTGATAATGTTCAAGTTTAAATTTCATTTTATTAAAATATAGAAATTAATTTAATTTTTACTTGTATTGTGTTTTATTCAACAGGAAGAAATTTATATTCAACTTTTACAATTGTTTGAATTTATTTAACAAAATATATAATTGTAATGGTTGACATATGCATATTTTTTAAATCATATTGTAATTATTTGAAATTAAAATATATTTAACAAATTTATGGATTATAATAAAATTTTTGTTTTCAATTTATTAAAAAATTATTTTTCAAAAATTTAAAATTTGGGCATATACTACATTTTTATGTAATCTCTGTTGAAAATATATTATGAAAACATCATTTTTTAAATATATTATGAAAGTAATTATTTTCAAAATTTTAAAGTTTCAACATAAATTATGTTTTTAAGATAAAAAATGTAGTCTATTTTGAAATTATATTATAGAAAAGTTATTTTCAAAACTCTATAGATTCAATATGAACTAAGTTTTTAAGATTAAAAAAAATATATATATAATCTATCTTAAAAATATATTATGAAAACCAAAAAATGCTACTAAGAGGGCTTTAGCAGACTTAACATAGACTATAGTTTTAAGATAAGAAAACGTAATGTATAATGAAAAAAAGTTAATTTGGCAAAATATGGGATCCAAATCAGTAAGGATAAGTTTTGGGTTGAAGACTACCCTAGTTTTCTTGAACCGTTTTTACGAATGGATTGTATCTCAAATCAATGAATGAAGTTGGTTACTCTTTAAAAAAAAAAAAGGGTATTTTTCAAAATTCTATAATTGAAAATATGTTGTTAAAATAATTATTTTTGTAGCCTTTGTTGAAAAAGTTTTTCATTTCTTCTCTTACAAAAGTAGGAGACTAAATGTTTCCTGCATTCAACAAGAAATTCTGGGCATATGAACTCTCAACAGCTCAGATCAGCAGAATCCTTTTTCTGTTAATACGAAATGATTTGAGAAATGTGAGTAGCTATGCTTGTAGGTTGATATAGAATAAAAGTCAAGTTCCATTTCATTTGTTTGATCTTCATTTACCCTATTAAATACATAAGAAAAATCTTAATATGTTTTAAGAAGATCTTTTGTGATCCACATATTGCATTTTCAAAGCAATTACTTCCATCTCTTTCTTCGATTGTAGTTCATAATCATCTTCTTTTGTGTGTCTTTATGCTTTACATAAATCAATCTTCAAAATATGAACTCGAACTTCTTCCTTAAATCAAGCTTTTCTAGACTTGCTTTTTCCCATGACGCGAATCATTAGAACTTGATAGGGATCACCACAGCACTGATACCACTTGTTAGAGATAACCATAGCTCTGATATCACTTGTTAGGCTAAAAGCCTTAATCCAATTAAATATTAGTAGAAGCAAAATCAAATAATCAATCAATCATATAAGAGACAGTAATTTAACATAGTTCAACCCAATCAACCTATGTTCATGAATAAAAAAAAAATTCACTATTTGAAGAGAATTACAAATATACATTAAATCAAACTCACTCATTATTAATACCCATAGACCCTCTCAATCTCCTTTAATCTTGTCATAATGTATAAATTCATGGACCTACCGCTAAACGTAGACTAAAAGAGTCACCACTAATATTTTTTTGTTAAAGTATGATTGGTCACCTGACAGAATCTGTTTCATTTAAAAAAGAGTCTTAAGATTAATTTAGGTATCTTTAAATAGTAAATTCTAGTCCACGAAACTAGATTTAGGTCTAAGAGTACGGTTATACATAAGAAAGGTTATAGCACCCTCACAACACCCATTCAAAGGAGGGTATCAGTCTGATTTCAAGTTATCCAAGCCTTAAAACATATTTAAAATTTACCAAATAATTTAATATTAAAAATTTCCTTAAATTACTCTAATATGTTAGTAATAATTTAAGAATTTTTTCTTACCTTAAAAGTATTCAAAGAGACTATTTGTCATGCTTTAAATAAGCTCAATCGTTGGATTCATTTAATTTTGCATCTAGAAACAAATATCCATAAATTGGGTTTATAACTAATAATGTCCTTTAATTTATTGGTAAGACTTTTTATTGAAAATTATCCTCCAATCTACTGGTAGGATTTTATGTAAAAAGATAAAAAATATTATTTTATTATTTTTTTAAACTTGATTTTTTTGAAAATCATAAGGCTCTTCAATATGTTGGTAAAGCTTTATTTTTTAAAAGTATTGGCCCTCCAATCTATTGGTATGGCTTTTTGTTTTTATTTTTTTTGAAATAAATAAAATTGTAGGATTCTCCAATATGTTGATAAAACACTATTTAAAAAAAATTATCTTCCAATCTATTGGTAAGCCTTTTATTTAAGAAAAAAAAATATAATTTTGAAAGGAAATAATAGATGAATATATAAATAAATAAGTAAAACGATTAAATAAACAAAAATAAAAATGTACCTGAATTTGGCTTAGAAAATGATTGGGCTGTGTGGCTGGCTCCATGCACGATGGATGACTAAAACGGCTCAACTTTGCTCTTGTATGGCTCAGCTCAAGGCAGTAGATGGGATCGAGTAAGTGTTGGATGGCACGATGCGTCAGGCCAGAATATGATCAAACATATAGATCTTGGAATTCCTATTCTTCCAAAACGACACCATGTAGCTAAGGTATAAATATTGAAAATTTCACTTTCTCCTCAAAAGGCCTCATTCTATTTTTCTCTCTCCCTATTTTCCTTTCTTACTTGTCTCTAAAATTTCAACAAGCTAGTTCAACAATTCCAAAATTCGATTGAAAACCCAAGATTCCAGTTGCTGGATTCTTCAAACACCATCGAAAAATTCAACTATTTTTCCAAAAAAAAATCCCTCAACCCTATTATTAGAATCCATTCAATATTGAACCCAAAATCTATGCCTAAAAACAAAAGAAACATTAGAAAAAAATCCAAAAAATAGCAAGCTTTCAAAAAGATCTAAGCCTGTTCTCTTTTTTTTGTATCCTTCCCTTTTTGCTGCATGTGGATTTTGTGCTTGATTTTTATCTTTTTTAGTAGAAATTTTAAGCCTTTTAACATATTCAATTAGGGCTTAAGTTTTGGGATTTCATTTTGATTCGATTGTGGACAATGATTCTAGTCTAATTTTAGTTTCCAATTTTATGAAATTTTCAAACCATGTTTACCTTATTCACTCATACTAGATTTCAAAATTTTGCTGATTTACCTTTCATTTTTTTATTATTGAAACATTCTTTTTTTCTTGTTTGTTAGAAATTCCAGTAAAAAAATTAGAAAAAAAAAACATAATATTAATTGGGCTAAAAACCCAAATCCAGTTAACAATTATTGGGCTTAAAGACTCAATGAAAAACCACACTTTGGGTTATGAACCGTAATAAGTTCACCTGGGACCCAAAAATCCTGATGAAAATCACAATCGATCATAGGTCGCATGCCCTGAGCGAAAATAGGTGTCTACAATTATCTCTCTTTGCACATTTTTATGAAATAGGAATGATACAAAAACATAGACAGCTGTTATGTCCAAGCCCAAAAATTAAAGTCAAATTAAAAGTGAAAATGACTGAACCGAGTCAAATTCAAAAGTAAACAAAATGTGTGCTAAAATACAAAAATAAAGATGACAGACACTGAGTCATTGTCAAAAAATTAAATGATCTAGATTGAAACAAAACTGAGGATGAATAACTAGGGTTAAATTGTAGGTCAAAAAATTAAATTGACATTAACTGAGCAAAAGTAAAAAATGAGTGACCGAGAATGAACTACAAGTTTAAAAATAAAATGATCTAAACTGAGCCGAGATCAAAATAAGCAACTAGGAATGAGCCAAATATTTAAAATGAAATGATCTAGACTGAACCAATATCAAATGAGCGACTAGGAATAAATCACAGGTCTAAAAATAAAATGATCTAGATCGAGCCAAGATTAAAATGAGCAACTGAGAATAAACAATATGTTTGAAAGCAAACATTATCTTGACTAAGCCAAGATCAAAATGAATGATCGAGAATGAACCATAAGTTCGAAAGCAAACATGATCTGGACAACGTCGAGATCAAAATGAAAGACCAAGATTGAACCATGGGTAAAAAAATTACAATGACCTGGCCTGAGCCAAGGTTGAAGATAACCATAAAAATCATATCTGAAAGCTTTATAGACCTTACTTAGAGGTCTCCAAGAGAAACTCCTCTAAAATAAAGCTCTTACCATATAGAGAATGTTATTAGAATCATAGATTCAAAAATTTTCATCAAAGTTAAAATTTTGTATACAATAGATGATAATACGAATGATGACATTGATCAATGAAAAATGCATGTCCTATGTAAATGCCAACTAATGCCAATCCATAGATGTCATTAAATGAAATTTTGATTGTGGTACTAAAGTTCTCAAGACTCTTTCTTTTGCATCCCAAACTCTTCATATTTCTAATGAAGGGGACAAAATCAGATTAATTCAAAAAGAACACTCACTTTTATCTTTTAGAGGAATTTTCAAAACCAATGTCTTACCTAACTTAGAGGATTTCATCTTTTGCCTTCATCTTTTTCAACTTTTTCAAAGTAATATACAATCTCTTATGACATTGTTCAATTATTAATCATTATCCTAATTTCAAAATATAAGCTACTAATTATATATTTATTTTATTCATGGCAAAGCATTTAAATAAAAAAGAATAGGTAAGGGTTGAATGTGAGGCATGAATAGAATAAAATGAATATCATTTATTTAGAGAAAAAACATATGGCAATGAGACAAGATAAAGGCATACAAAGATGACTCTTTGGGATAATAATACTCCAAAATAAACAATCAAATAATCATGACAACATATCTTGAATTTCTTAAAAAACTCAACTATATGACGCCCTTAGCATTTTACAGCCTTTCAAAATATACCAATTTTGGTTTTCCCAAATGATGTTGTATCCTTCTTATCCAAATCGCCTTTACAGGTTTTCAACGTAGATAAACCTTCATTTAGTCCAAATCACCCTTTTAGGTTTTCGATTTGAATTCTTTTTTTTTTTAAGAAAAGTACTTCTTCATAGCATCAGAATTTATAGGATTGAAGAGATGATCTCATCCATCTTCATTAAGATTAATACTCTTCCCAAAAAAGCTCTTTTTACAACATATGACCCTTCCCAATTTGGAGTTCACTTTCTTTTATTATCATGCTAACTCGAGAGAATTCTTTTCAACACCAATTCTCTTTCTCGAAATTGATCTCATCATCTTTTTTTGGTATAGTTGACCATGACATAGCACCGGTAGTCTCTTCTCTTCAATGAAGTTTGGTTGTTCATAGCGCTCTTGAATCTATTTAGCTTATTCTAATCCTGCTTCTCTTAAGACTCTCAAAAATGGGATTTCTACTTCCACTAGTAATATAGCCTCCATCCCATAAACCATGAAAAATGAAATTGCCCTAATAGAGATGCGTACTAACGTTCGATAAGCATGTAAAGCAAAAAGTAGTTTCTCATTCCAATCTTTATATGTCTCAGTCATTTTTTTCAAATTTTTTTTTATGTTTTTTTTAGCAGTTTCTATCATTCCATTCATTTTTAGGCGAAACGATGCTGAATTATGGTGGTTAATTTTAAATTAAACACATACTTCTTATATCATCTTACTATTTAAATTCTTAGCATTATCTAAAATAATTTTTTTAAGAGTCTATATTTATAGATTATTTCTTTCTTGATAAACTTGCAAACCATTAAATGTGTCACATTTGCAAAAAAAACTGCTTCAACCCATTTAGTGAAGTAATCAATCATCACAAAGATAATATATTCCCATTTGATGCTTTTAAGGTAATAAGACCAATGACATCCATGCCCCACATAGAAAATGGTCAAGGTAGTGTCAAAACATGCAAAGTAGTGGGCGGGGCATGAATCTTATTGGCATAAATATGGCATTTATGATATTTTCAAGTATAATCGATGCAATCACTTTTTATTATTAACCAATAATATCTAGCCCTCATAATCTATCTTACCATCATGTGTCCATTCGCATATACCTCACATATCTTGTCATACACATCTTCAGTAATCTTCTTTTCCTTAGATGCATTTACACAATGCAATAGCACTTGATCTCTGCTTCTCTTATAAAGAACATTTTTGTCTAAGAAGAATCTTATAATTAATCTCTTCAAGACTCATTTATCATTCTTTGTTACTTGATCTAGGTATTGTTGATTCCTTAAGTATTGTAAGATATTATAGTACTAAGGCTTTCCATCTCTTTCCTCCTTTACATTGGTACGATGTATTGGTATGTCCCTTACATCCAACCTAATAGGCTAAATCTCAGCATTATCATCAATCAAGATCATTATGACCAGAGTGACTAAAGCATCTACAATCTGATTTTCTTCATAAGGTAAATGTTCAAATTAGACTTCCCTAAACTGCTTGTATAATTATGAGATATATTTATGGTATGAGATAAGCTTTGAATCTCACATCTCCCATTTTCCCTTCAGTTGATAAAAAACCAAAGACAAGTTTCCAAACACCTTTAAGACCTTAATTTTTTTGTCTAAAGTAGCTTGTAAACTCGTAACATATGCCTCATATTTAGCCACATTATTGGTGTAATTGAAGTTCAACCTTGCTATAATGGGATAATAGCACCCTTCAAGGATATCAAAATTGCCCCAATTCCATGCTCTAAGGCATTAACAACCCCATCAAAATACATTCACCATGACTTCTCATCATCATCTTCTTTCTCTAATTTTGAGATGACTATTAATTTTTCATCCAGAAAATTGAGTTTCATTGGCTTATAGCTTTCAACGGCATGGTCCATAAGAAATTCTACAATGGCATTTCCTTTAATTACCTTTTGGCTCATGTATACAATATCATATTCTAAAAGCATTACTTGGTATCTTGTAATCCTCTTTAACAATGTTGGTTTCTTAAAGATGTACTTGATTGGGTCTAATTTAGCTATAAGCCAAGTGGTATAGTAAATCATGTACTGCTTGAGTCTCCTAGCTGTTTAAGCCAAAGCACAACACATTTTCTTCAATGATGAATACTTAAACTTACACTTTATGAATTTTTTGCTCAAGTAGTAAATAGCTTTTTCTTTTTTACCATGTTCATCGTGTTGCTTAAGCACACATCCCATTAACCTCTCATATACAATCAAATACAAAATTAATAGCCTTCATGGAATAAGTGGTACTAGTATTGGAAGATTTGATAGGTACTATTTAATCTTATCAAAAGCTTCTTGACATTTTCGTTCCATTCACTAGGGTTATTTTTTTGGAGAAGTTTGAAGATGGGATCACACTTGGAAGTAAGTTAAGAGATGAATCGAGAAATGTAATTCAATCTGCCTAGAAAGCCTTGAACTTTCTTTGGTGTACTTAGCCAAGACAGGCTCTGGATGGTTCGTATCTTGTCAAGGTTGACTTTAATTCCCCTTTCACTTACCACGAAACCTAGTAATTTTCTTAACTTGACTCTAAATGTGCGTTTGGATGGATTCAACTTAAGCTAAAATTTTCTTAACTTTTCAAACAATTTTTTAAGGTTTGCTACATGATCTTTTCTTTCTCGGGACTTTGTGATCATGTCATCCACATATACCTCAATTTTTTATACATCATATCATGGAAGAGTATCATTATAGCCTTTTGATAAATTGCCTTAGCATTTTTTAATCTAAAAAGTATAACCTTATAACAAAAGGTACTCTATATAGTTACAAAAGTTGTCTTTTTTATGTCATCCTGGGCCATCTTTGTCTAATTATAACTAAAAAATTCATCCATAAAAGAGAAAATCAAATGTCAAGCCATATTATCCACCAATGTATCAATATAAGATAGAGAAAAATCATCTTTTGGGCTAACCTTGTTCAAATTGTGATAATCTATGTACATTCATACCTTTTTATCTTTTTTAGAAATAGGTACTATGTTAGCCACCCACTCGGGATATTTAGCCACTTGTAGAAAGCCTACATCAAATTACTTTTGTACCTAGTTTTTAAACCTTAATAGTATTTTAGGCTTCATTCTTCTCAATTTTTATTGAATAGGCTTATATTCGGGTTTCAAAGGTAGCTTATGTTTCACTATTTTAGTGTTAAGCCCAGATATATCCTAATAAGACCAAGTAAACACATCTACAAATTTTCAAAACAGATCCACTAACCTTTGTCTTTTAGTAGCTGAAAGTCATGTGCTAATCTTAACCTCTCTTTTGTTTTCTTCGTCCCCTAAATTGATCAACTCAGTAACTTTCTGATGAGGTTCAATAGATTTATTCTCATGCTCAATCAATCTCATTAAATTTAAAGGTAATGTATTTTTTTCAAAGTCTTCTTCAATGTTGAGTTCATCAGCATTAATTGTATTTTCAAAATTAAATCCCTGATTATTATCATGATTATCTTCATATTCATTTAAAGACCTAAAATTAAATGAAATGAAAAGTATTGGCAAAATGCTTTGATGAGAAAATAGATGTAAATTGAATAGAAGAAATGAACAAAATGCATATTCTTATTTTTTATTAAGATAATGGATAATAAGAGACCCATACATAAAAGACCATCCCAATACTTTTAGGCATAAGCAATTAGGAGTTGTAATTACATTGAGAATATATCAAAGACAGTATGCATCTGAATGATACTCTAATTTTTCAATTCAAAGTCTGGTGGACATGGATGAACTGACACTATTTTTTTTGGACTTTTTGATTATCAGTTGGATGGACAGTTCAGTGAAAGCTTCTTCTATGCTTAATTCCTTTTTGGCATCTTTCTTCGCTCCTAGGCACATGTATCCTCTGGGCCTAAATGTTTCAAGTAGGTGCGGGATAACCCTTGGCATGTTTCTCATTGTCCTTCTTCCTCTACCATTATCTCTCATCCTCTTTATCTCTCATTCCTCAACTTCATACCCAGGCCTAGTTTTTCATTATTGTTTGTAATCATTAGTGGTTCTTTTATCCCCTGTAAGTTTTTGCCTAGCCTAACTTTAAGATTCCAACTTTTATTAATCATTTGAATGATCACGATTCTACTAAACTCTGGTTAGTGTAGCTTAGATCCTTCACCCACAGTGTTAACAAGTTTAAAGGATCGATAAGAACACTTTAACAATTTTTCTGTAGCTTTTACATAGTGAGCATTCATAGGTTGAGTTACTAACAAGTCCTCTTCTTCAGCCACAATCACAAGTTGATCCTTCACATGAAATTTGACTTTTTGATGTAAAAAAGTGGAACAACACCTGCCATGTGGATCCATGGCCTTCCAACAAATAGTTATATGATGGAGAAATGTTTATGACCTAAATTTGACATTGAGGATGTAAGGTTTGATTTGTATAGGCTTCTTAATATCTTTCAATACCTCACTTTCAATCTCATCAAATGCTTAGACCACCATGTAACTACTTTTGATGTAGGATATATCAATGAGTAGTCTTGCTAGGGTAAACATGGGTAGAACATTAATAGTCGACCCATTATCAATAAGGACCTTTGTTACAGTGCGACTCTTGCACTTAACTGTGATATGAAGAGCCTATATACTTTTTTTTCAGGTGGGATTTTATCATCATTGAAGGCTATGTAGTGTGGTACCACCAAATTCTTAACAAGATGGTTCACATATTCTAAAAACACGATAAGCTTGATTTAACACCTTTAACAAAGTGTTGCAATATAGTTTTAAATTTAATAGTAATGACAATAGAGAAATTCTAGCTGGCATCTTGTTTAACTGTTCAACCATAAAATACTCACTATGTTTTACCAGCTTCAAGAATTCGTAGGCTTTTTTTTTTAGGTACAGGCTATAAGTTGTCTTTTTTTAAAATTAAATCTGGCTCAACTTGTTTTTCCCTTGATGTTACTTTCTTTTTTTCTTACGTGTTCTATCACCTATAAAGAATAACATCTTTTATTTCTGATTATGCCACCTACACCAGTTATGTTGGTGGCATTTGATTTTGGCATAGTCTTCTCTTGCCCTTGAACTGTCACTACACAACTATACTTCTATGGTAGCCTTTTCATCCTTGTATGGGAATAGGCTTGGGATTTTGAAAGTCATTGGCCTAGGAATAAGTTTGTCTATGACTGTTTTTGGCTTCTCACCATAATGTATGGTTATTGGCTTTGGCACCCATTTTGACATATCAGTCATAGCCATTTTAACAATTTTTAAGGTTTCTGCTTCCTCATACAATTTGATCTGACATGAGTCCATTAACCTCTATACTTTCATCATGGAATTGTTTGCATGTTTCAATATAATGGCTTAAAGCCCTTACTGTGGTATTTGCACTTTTGATTTGAGACGCATCTCTCATGATAGATACGCGAGTCTACTGGTTTTACCATACCAACCTTCATACAGAGCATCATACAACTAACTGAATGGCATCTTGATCTCTTATACTCTTCTCTTTATACGTTTTTTATCTCTATTCAAAGCATTCATTACATGACTTGGCAATGGATTGCCATTAACATTGGGTGTTGCCTTTCCACTGGTGTCAAAATTAATTAGCTTTTCTTTAATCAAACTTTGCACCTTATGCTTTAAAAAAGTGTAATTTTTTATGGAATGGCTAGCTATTCCACAGTGATAGTCATAGTAAGTAGTAGAATCATATCACTTGGGGTAAAAAGGTTTAAGTGATTTTATAAGGATAGTAGCTACCAAATAATTTTTGTAAAGTTTTTGGTACAACTTTATATAGCTCATGGGAATAGGATTGAAGGTAGGTTTTTCTCGGTTATTTTGTGGTTCTTGTGTATCATTTGTTAGGTTGGCTGGACAAGCAAAAGGTCTTGCAACCATCGAGGTGTTAGGGTTGTATAGTAGTCTAAATGTCAACTGATAAACAGGTGGATAAGAAAGTCATGGAGCTAGTTGGTATGGGAAAGCTGAAGCATAGTTTATAGTAGGATAATATATGAGATAGATAGGTTGGGGATAAAGGGTATAGCTTCTATGTTGTTGCCTTTCAAAACTCACAGCTTGAGTTTCACTTTCCTTATTCTTGGCCATTCTTTTGGCAGTAGAGGGTTTTTTTTCCTCAAGTTTACCATTCTTGATGGTATTTTCAATGATCTCACCTGAGACACTATGTCAGTGAAATTTTAATCTTAGTTCCTATCATTTTCTCATAATAGGGTGACTTTAAACTACTCACAAACAGAACCATTATTTTTTTTTCAGTTAAGGTGGTTGGACATAAGCAATTATATCCCACTACCTCTGGGCATACTCTTTAAAAGATTCAGTCACCTTTTTTTCCATACTTTGCAACGAAAGATGATAAAGAGCCATATCTATGATATGGCAGTATTAGTTGATGAAGGATTGGGATAAATCCTTTTAAGATCATATGTGGTTCTTATCCAATTGGACATACCATCTTATAGTAAACCTTGTTAAACTGTCATGAAATGTATGCATGAGCAATTTCTCCTCACTAACATGGGTTGACATTTTATGATAGTACATTGTAACATGTGTGATAGGGCACTTGGTGTCATCATATTTCTCAAACTTTGATACTTTTAACTTCGGGGGTATCACCATATATGGTACTAAACAAAGCCCAACGACATCCATAGAACTATAAAAATATATCCCTTCCATGACTTGTAGTCTCTCTTCAAGCATATTCATCGCGTGATCAATTTTAGAGTCTTTTAAGGACTCAGCCACTTTTAACTTTAATTTTTCCTTTGATATGTCCAAATCCTTTGATTCATCCAAATTCGAGATTTGGACCGACTCAACTACCTTTTGAACAAAAAAAGATTAATATAACTTTGAACATTTCCTTGGCTGATTGTATATGGCATTCGTGGGTAATTATAGTTTGGGAATGCAGGATGTTGTGGTAAGAAGCTTTGAGTGGATTAGGTTGGTGAAGGCCATAACTTGAAAGATATAGTGGATAGGTGACTTCATGTGAAACATCTTTCTCCACTACTTTTCTCTTATTTAGCTTACCCAAAATTTCAAGGATCTTGCTCAATTCTCCTTTAATTTCCTCATGAGATTTTTCCAACTTCTCAACAAGGTTCGCATTATCTTTTTCCATTTTCTTATCTTGAGCCAAAGTGTTATATTGATGTTGAGTTATCCTTGAACCTTATGTACCACAATCTAAAAATTAATGACCTTATTATAAATTAACATGGTCAATGATTATAAATGAATGAATGCAATGCATGAAAAAGAAGTTATTTGTCTTTTTAAAAAAATTTCAGCAAAAGTGAATTTTCATTTATTCCACTAAAGTTTTTTTTACATTAAATCTATTATTCTCCATTTATAAAAATGCCTAATCTGCTCATACTGATCCTTAACCTCTTTGATGAAGTTCAACAGGTGCTATCCATATTTCCCCGATGGTATAACCATTGTTCTTAATGCCTCAGCTTTTTCAATCATCTCTCCTGCTTTGATCATTGCCTTACTTATATAAGTTGCAAGATATTCTATATACTTTGCCTTCCAAACCTTTTTTTTTACTGAACCATGCTTGGTAAGATAACTTTCTATGTTCCTTCGTGAGTGCCATGATATGGTTCCTTTGTTCATCCAACTTTTGCTTTAATGTCTGAGTATATCTTCTAAACATCTCATCTTCTTATTGGGCCTCAACATAAGCATCCTCTATTTGGGAACATTTTCTTTTTAGTTTTTAATTCTTATAAGTCAAATCAATGATGTTTACTTCTTTAGCCTTCACCTGAATGCACAATCTTTTATGCTTTTGATGCAACTCCATCAACTCTTTAAGGGCATTGTCACACTTCCTAACAACCTTTTGGGTTTTCTTCTCAATTTTTAAATTTTTGTGTTTTTAATGAAGTTTAGCGAAATACTTAACTATTGTATCACGCTCTTTAGAGATCTTGTGGACTCAAACTTTTAGTTTTTTTGCCTTATCTTTCCATTGCTTTTTCTTTTCTTAAAATCCTAGAATCTTTTGCTTCATCTTATTTTTTTTAACCTCAAATTCCTTCTTTGCAAATTCTAATTCTGAGGGTATCTCATCCTATTCACTGGGTGGCAATGATGTTTGAGTTTAAACACAACCTCTTTGACCCTCTTAGCTTTCCACATGAAATACTTATAAGTGACTTTATTAGTAAATAACCCAAGACTCACTCTCTTGGGCCTCTTCTATGCCTTGATTACATTATCCACCCTTTGTAGCATTTTTTGCTCACTATATAAAAAATCTACTTCAGTGAGTTTGTATGTCATAGGAACAAACAGTTCTACCTCAAACTACCTTTGAACCAAAAACAATGCATAACTCGTTACTCCCCATAAACCTAAAAGTGGAACTCCATTCTTGTCTCCACATTGGTATAACATCGATTCATGATTCATCTATAGATTTAATGATTTTACCTGAATGTAAGTAAGACCTTGTAGCAAGGCCATCCATTCCTCCTTGGGTTTGGGCTTTGGGCATTCACTCTCACAAAACTTATTAATCAGGGCTTGATTGTGGAAGTACAATTTGGAAAATACATTTTCTTACACTCAAAATGACTTTTCATCAACAAGTGTAATAATGGTAGATAGCCCACGAAATGCTCTTTACCTTTTTTATGACAATGGTTCAAAGATTTGATCGTTTCAGCTAAAATTGTAAATTAGAGATTGCGATATTTTTCCATAAGCTAGAAGAAATCAATCTCTTCTATTTCAATATGACCCAAGACCCTGGGAAATACCATCATGCCATATATAGCCAAAGCAAACATATCTATCCCTTAATCATCATTCAAATATTTTATGATAAAGTCATGGAAAAACTCCTAAAGCAAACGAATATGGTCATTTCTTTCTGAACTTGTAAATTTACATCTTCCTTTTTTACTCCTATGTGATATGCTAATTTCTTGCGAAAAGCTATTTTCTGCCTCTTAACATATATATTATCTGGTGACTAGAGATGCAAATCCATCAGTGTAGAATACTCTTCTATACTTAGTGTTATATCAACCTCATTGAAGATGAAGCATCTATACGAAGGATCCTATAATTGCACCATAGCTCAGATAAGGGAATATTCAACCATATTTGAAAGGAGATGTGCAATATGACCATCCTTCTCATAAAAAGTTAATTGTTTGGGTTGACTTATACTTTTTTCATATATCTGACAAGTCATTCAAATCAATTTGTTTAAGGAGCAAATGAACTTTTTTAGTAAGGGTGGAAACATAGTATGGTGGTAAGCAATCACTTTTTTTTTTGTTACCTTGTTTCAGACTCCACCTTCACATCATTAGGTGACTCATAGTTGGAGAATAAAGACGAGGTGCAACCTAGATGTTCAGCAGGTTCTGTGAGATCTTTTGTTAAAAATATCACTAGGGCAAGTATGCTATGTAATCTATATGAATGCTTTTACAAATATGCAAAATAAGCAAAAAAATTAGTCAATCAATACACAAATAATGAAACATACCTTAAATAAATACAACAACTAGCATGGCATTTAATTCAGGTAAACTTTAAAGGTTAAGGAAACATGGCTCTACTTATGGGTTAAGCTCATAAGGTTATCTATATGTAGTTTGAGTTATTTCTAAAGGTTCGCAAATTATTTCTTACATTAATATTGTCCATCACAGACTAATAAGACATCATAATCATCACCCATTATAGGTTACAAGTAGAAAAGGTTCAATTTGAGTGAGAGCATTTCGCTAGCTTAAGTAGAGACATGAAATCTCAAGAAGGCATAGGTACTTTACTCTTTCCTAAATGATAAAACTCGGGTACAGAGCTCAGATTTTACATATACAAATGAATGATAGATATATAAAATGAATGAATGAACAAATAAATAAAATACAAGTAAGAGAAAAAACAAATCTTAAATTTATTAGGTTAAGCTTGGATAACAAGAAATCATTCACTGGCCCAAATCTCGATGTCCCCAGTAGAGTCATTAAACTATCATGACGTATAGATTCATGGACCTACCACTAGAAATAGGCTAAAGGAGTCATCATCAATCTTTTTTTATTAAGATGTGATTAATCACTTGACAGAATCTATCTCATTTAAAGAAAAGTCCCAAGATTAATTTAAGTATCTTTAAATAGTATATTCTATTCCATGAAACTATATTAAGTCCAAAAGTATAGTTATGTATGAGATAGGTTATAGCACCCTCACAACACCTATCCAAAAGAGATACCAACCTAACTTCAAGTTATCCAAGCTTTAAAACATATTTAAAATTTACCAAATAATTTAATATTAAAAATTTTTCTTAAATTACTCAAATAAGTTGGTAATAATTCAAGAATATTTCCTCACCACAAGAGTATTCAAGGAGAGTGTTTATCACACTTTGAAGAGGCTCCATTATTGTATTCATTTAATTTTATGTTTAAAAACAAACATCTATAAACTGGGTTATAGCCAATAATGCCCTCCAATCTATTGATAAGATTTTTTGTTGAAAATTACTCTCCCATCTGTTGATAAGATTTTATGCAAAAATACAAGAAATATTATTTTATTTTTTTAAACTTGATTTTTTTGAAAATCATAAAGTTCTCCAATATGTTAATAAAACTTTATTTTTGAAAAGTACTAGCCCTTCAATCTATTAGTAAGCTTTTATTTTTATTTTTTTTGAAGTAAATAAAATTGTAGGATTGTTGATAAAATAATATTTAAAAAGAAAATTACCTTGCAATTTGTTGATAAGGCCTTTTTATTTAAGAAAAATATAAATAATTTTTTTAGGGAAATAGTAGATGAATATACAAATAAATAAGTAAAACTATTAAATAAACAAAAGTAAAAATGTACCTGAAATTGGCTTGGAAAATGACTGGGCTGCGCGGTTGGCTCTAGGCATGATGGATAGCTAAAGTGGCTCGGCTTGGTTCCTGTGTAGCTCAGCTTAAGGCAATAGATGGGATTGGGTTAGGGTCGGATGGCATGAAACATGCGGATCTTAGAATTTCTATTCTCCCAAAATGACGTCGTGTAGCTAGGGAATAAATATTCATTTCTCCTTAAAAAGCCCCCCTCTATTTCTCTCTCTATCCATTTTCGCCTCACCTCTCTCTAAAATTTCAACAAGCTAGTTTAACAATTCCAAATTTGGTTGAAAATCCAGATTTCGATTGCTGGATTCTTCAAACAACACTGGAAAATTTAATGTTTTTTCCATAAAAAAGAAACCTAAAAATCCCTTAACCCTATTTCTAGAATCACATCAATATTGAACCCAAAATCTACACTTGAAAACAAATGAAACCTTTCAAAAAAAATCTAGAAAACAGCAAGCTTACAAAAAAACCTAAGCTTGTTCTCTTTTTTTTTTTTGTATCCTTCCCCTTATCATGTAGATTTTACGTTTAATTTTATCTTTTTTAGTAGAAATTTTAAGTGTTTTAATAGATTCAATTAGGGCTTAATTTTGGGATTTCATTTTAATTTGATTATGGACAAAGATTTCAATTTGATTTTGGTTTCCAATTTTATGAAATTTCAAACCCTGTTTGCTCGATTCACACATACAAGATTTTAAAATTTTGTTGATTTACCTTTCATTTTTTTTTATTATTGTTACATTTTTTTTTTCTTGTTTATTAGGAAATCTAGTAACAAAATTAGAAAAAAATAAAAATAAAATAACATAAAAGAAAACAAAATATTAATTGAGCCCAAAGCCTAAATCCAATTAACAATTATTGGGCTTAAACCCAAATGAAAAATTGCACTTTGGGCCATGAATCATAATAAGTTCACCCGAGACCCAAAGATCTTGGTGAAAATCACAATTGATCATAGGTCGCATGCCCTAGACGAAAATGGGTGTCTACAAGTCCTATGGAGTATTCTCAATCCAAACAAACACATGCCCATGTGTACCCATGTACTATATCTATGTGGACTTTCTCAATCTCCTTTAGTCCACTCACAAACATTCAAACATACACACCCATAAGACATAAATCTCTAATAGTCTTATGAGTGTCTATCTCATAAAACCCTATAACTCTCTTACATCTTTTTTACTTCACCTATTTATAAGTATATAAATTTACTTATCAAGAATTTTTTCCTTTTAGAATTCTCCTATCAAGAATCCATTTTCTCTTACAATTCTTCTTCTACAAGTTTTTTTATCCATCAAGCAATATTTAGCCAATCTTAAACAAATCACTTATAGGATTTGAGTTACTATTCCCAACAATCTTCTCCTTGACTCAAATTTCATCAATCATCAATCTTCATACTATACATGGTTGACTCCACTAGCAATGGAAGTATCATAATCATCTTCTCTTGTATGTCTTTATGCTTCATATAAATCGATTTTTAAAATACGAACTTGAACTTTTTTCTTGAGTTGAGCTCTTCTAGACTTGCCTCTTCCCATGGCTTGAACCATCAGGTCTGATACCACTTATTAGGGATCACCATAGCTCTGATACCACTTATTAAGCTAAAAGCCCCAATCCAATTAAACATCAATGGAAGTAAAATCAATTCATCAATTAATCACACAAGAAATAGTAATTTAACATGGTTCGGCCCAACCAACCTATATTCAAAGATAAGAAAAATAATCCATTAGTTGAAAAGAATTATAAATATTCATCAAATCAATCTCTCACTATTAATATCCATAAACCTCTTAATCTCTTCTTGTCCTATGGAGTATTCTTAACCTAAATAAATACATACCCATGTGCACTTATGCACCATATCTATATGGATCTTCTCATTCTCCTCTAATTCACTCATAAATATTCAAACATATACACCCATAAGATGTAAATCTCTAGTAGTCTTATGTGTTTCTATCACATAAAACCCTACAATTCTCTTACATCTTTTTTTAATATTTAACTTTATAGAGACTTTACCTATTTATAAGTATACAAACTTGCCTATCAAGAATCATTTTCTCCTAGAATTCTCTTATCAAGAATTTTTTTTCTCTTAGAATTCTTCTATCAAGAATCTCTTTCCTTTTAGAATTCTTCTTTTACACATTTTTTTATTCATTAAGCAATATTTAGCCAATCCTAAACAAATCACTTATAGAATTTAAGTCACTATTCCCAACAATCTCCACCTTAACTTAAATTTCATCAATTATCAATCTTCATACTAGACATGCTTGGCTCTACTTGCAATGAAAGTCTTACAATCATCTTTTCTTATGTGTCTTCATACTTCACGTAAATCGATCTTCAAAATATGAACTTGAACTTCTTTCTTGAGCCAAGCTCTTTTGGACTTGCCTTTTCTATGGCTTGAACCATCCATTCTGATATTGCTTGTTAGGGATCACCATAGCTCTAATACCACTTGTTAGGCTAAAAGCCCTGATCCAATTAAACATAAGTGGAAGCAAAATCAAATAATCAATCAATCATATAAGAGAACAATATAATGTGGTTCAGCTCAACTAACCTACGTCTATAAATGAGAAAAAAAAGATCTAGTAGTTGAAGAGAATTACAAACATACATCAAATCAATCTCACTCACTATTAATACCCATAGACCCTTTCAATCTCTTCTAGTCCACTCATAAACATTTAAACATATATAGCCATAAGATGTAAATCTATAGTAGTCTTATAGGTGTCTATCCTATAAAACCCTACAACTCTCTTATATCTTTTTCTTATACTTAACTTCATAAATACTTCACATATTTATAATCATACAAACTTACTTATCAAGAATTTTTTTTCTCTTAAAATTCTCCTATTAAGAATCTTTTTTCTCTTAGAATTCTTTTATCAAGAATCTATTTTCTCTTAGAATTCTTCTTCTGTAAGTTTTCTTATCTATCATACAATATTTAGCCAATTTCAAATAAATCACTTATGGGATTTAAATCACTATTCCTAACACAAATTACTATGGCTAACCAGGGTTCGAGCTAAAGTGTGAAGATGAAGTAGCAAAGATAACGATGAGTTAAAACTCGTTATGAGTTCTTGATGTAAACCCTTAACAACAAATTCTTAAAGTTGCTAGAGAGGATTACTAGAATGGTTATTGCCTTAAGGAACTAATAAACACCACCATCGGCTCCAATCACTTCAATTTTAGCTTAAACCTCATAAACTTAACCCTATTATGTGGTTGCTACCTACCCTCAAACTCAGTGTTAACTAACTGCACCTTAAATGTGTCATTAGGGATGTGTCATATGCTATCACAAGTCCTTTGTTGATCCTCACTAGACGGCATGTTATAGAAGTGTCATAGTTCCAATTTATGAAGTAACGGCTCAGAATCTAAAGGTGAACCCATTGACTATGAATGATTCTTTGAAAGGTGGTTTTAAATTGCAATAGGAAGCAAATAATGATCAATGCAAAAGATGTAGAGATTTTGATAGGGTTTGCTGATATAATCAGACTATAAATAGTTTCATTTGCTTTTACCATTATCAACCTACTGAAACCATATGTTTTTCATCGATACAAGGTATTTTATAGCTCTTTTACTGTTATTTTGTTCTACTGGTTATTTTTCCAAAATTTAACCTTTGCAGCATGAGTTTGCAATCTTACTCTCTCTATGCAGTTAATGAGAACACTCCATTAACTCTCACTATTGTATAAGAAATAAAATTTTCAAAGATTGGTCTTATCTTGTTGACATTGGTAATTTTAAGCCTAAAAAAACCATTTAGTCTATCTAGATATTTATATATTCAATTATAAAATCAGTTGATATTTTTTTATTGTTGGTTTCTTTGACTTCTAAATTTATACCTTCATATTCTTGAAAGAGCTAGAATATATAGAATTATAGATTTCCCACAAGCAACTCAAGAATATAAACTTCACCATTATAAATTAGACTAGGTTACTTACATTTACTATAAAATACTGCTAGGCTATGTAAGTTTCCATTGATCGATGGCTAATTTTGCCATTGGAAACTTCTTTGGGAAAAATTTCACTTTCCACTTTGTCAAAGAACAATTTAATTATGATGACCAAAAGTAATTCATCTTCAACTTCTCATTGTAGACACCTTATTTAGTCTAGGGCTTAAACCAATTGCATCCAAATCTAATCCAAGCTCAATTGTCCAATTTCCTACATTTCTTTTTTATATCTTATTTGTCTTTTTTTTTATCTTTTTTTTATGTTTTAGTCTTTTATTTATCTAGTTTTAAATTTTTATCATAAATCATGTCAATGAAATTTATGGAGTAATTCGAACACTAATCAAGGATGATTTTGGCAACTAAAACTATAATATGATCTTTTCAAATATTAAAGGAAAGTTGAAAAGAAATCAAATAAGGAAATCAAAGTCAGATTTAATTTGAGAAATTTTAATAGTTTCTAAAAATCAAGGAAAACCTCCTTATACTAAATGATTTGATGTTGAGGCTTGATGTGATTATCATTTTAGGAATATAGGCCATTCAATAGAAAATTGCCTTCTTTTTGAACATATGGTACAGGATTTAATCAGAGCTAGTGCGTTGAGTTGTGGGGATAAAAAAGTGCCCAAGATTGTTAAGAGGTCATTACCTAATCATAACGGTAAAAGAACTTATCCATTGCAGTTTCAGGATCTAAAAGTTGAAGAATAGAATCATGTAATATATTTTAGGATTTTTTTACGAATTTTTTTAGGTGTTCTTGTCAAAACAATTTTTAATTTTTAATTAAAGATTTTTTTTTATTATGTGATGGCACTCAATGTATGCAAACATTCATTCATTCATATATAAATTTTTTTCTTTCTTTTTGCATAAATGTGTAGTAGATATTATCCTAATTCTTAATTGTAGTAGTAAAGGTTCAAGAACCTAATCATCAAAGTAGTCTACTTGCCAAATTGAGAAATTTGAGAAAGCTCAAGATAAAATGAGAAGAGATCTAACTCAAATAATGAAAATGTTAAAAAATTTAAATAGAGAGAAAAGAATAGAGGAAGCTCACGTATAAACATCTCAAAGGGTACAATCATAATAAGCATCATTTTTTGGGCATACTCTTATCTTGGAATACCTTCAGTAGCTACAAAAAGACCACTTCAGGGATACACTATTCTTGGTGGAGATAAATTTGATCCAACCTAAGCCCCTAATGATCCTGAAGAGTTAAAAAGATTAAAGAAAAGTTCATTTGAAGCAATAAAGATTTAAGTGCTCAAAAGAAGATGAATTTCATAAGAGAGGCTTTGAGCTATTAAGAAAATAGATTTCTATGGATCTATGGATGTAATGGAGCTATCTATGGATGTAATGGAGCTTTGCTGGGCACCAGATTTGCTTATTCCACCCAAGTTCAAGGTCTTAGAATTTAAAAAATATGATGAGACTAAATGCCCAATAACTCGTGTTACTATGTGCTATAGAAAGATGGTTGTCCATACCCATGATGACAAACTTTTGATTCATTTAGTTCAAAATAGTCTTATAAGGTCTACTGCTAGGTGGTATGTTCAGTTGGATAGAACTTGAATCACTTGGTGGAAAGAATTGGCTAGAGAACTCATAACTCAGCATAAGCATATTGTAGAATTAGCCCTAACTCAATTGTCTTTATAAAGTATGGAGAGAAAAGATATTGAGGCTTTAGAGAATATGCTCAAAGGTGGAATGGTACTACTGCCCAAGTTCAACCCCCCTTAATAGAAAAAAAAACTACAGTCTTATTTGTCAATACTCTTAAAGCTTTAAACTATGAATGGATGATCAAAACTGTAACAAAAAATTTTACTGATACGATCATATCAAGGAAGATAATAGGAATTTCGTAAAAAATAATAAGCTTAAAGAGAATGATATGGCTAGTATAAAGGAAAGGGGTGCATAGAAAATGAAAAGAGAAGATATTCAAGCTTTAAATTATAAAGAGAAACGAGTTGAAAGTTTTACCCCACACTCAATTTACCAATCTTATTACCCTACCATGAGTAATCTTTCTCAGAATCTTTATTTTTACCAATCAGCACAATAGTCAATTCCTTATGCATGTCCTTATCCCTAGTCTGCTACTTGACCCTTGAGCAGTCAAAGAAGATCAAGAAACATTCTAGAGAAAATCTCGATTTCAATTTTTGATCTTTCACCTCTATTGATATGGTACTAGTACCTCACCCCAATTCTTTTGAAAAAAGTTTCAAATCCATTAACCAGGAGTTATGATCCAAATGGTAAATGTGATTATCACATAAAGGCAATTGGGCACTTGATTAAGAAATGCAAGCAGCTGAAAGAAAAGATTGAAAGTTTCATTCATAGTGGCACTTTGACCCAAGAGCTTTTTGAGCAATGGCAAGTTACTTTATCATAGGTTGATTGTTCTTTGTATATTGATTTCTCAAACATGAAGTCATTAGTTTCTAATGAGTTTGGGTTTCTTCAAATGCATGTGAAAAAAAATCTCAAGAGAAAATTTTTAGTCATTACTATTTGAGCATCCTAAGCCATTTTCTTAAACATTTTATTCTTTTTAATTGAAAAATTAAAAAAGCTTGAGAATTTTTAAGAATAAGAGTTACAAAACCTCACCCCATTTTACCATGATGAACGTTAAAAATTATTGATCTTTATTTGGGCTATAAGCAATATGATGGTCAATTAATTTATAAAAGAAAAGTTTTTTGGATTTTGGTGATTTAATAAATTTCAAGGTTATTTCAATCACTTCACCACCTAAATTTCTTGAGCCATATTTTCTCAATTTGTTTAGTATTTTAACTTGTCTTATATTCTTATTCTTTTTCAATCTTTTACCACATGATCCTTCAAACATATTTTGACTTGTCCTGCATTCATATTACTTGATGTCCCAAGTAATACTTTTGATCATTCTGATTGATAAACATTAAGATGACTTTATTATCAAATTGCATCAGTCGTAAAAAAAAAAGTTAAAAAAAAAGATTGATTGTAACATCATGCACATGAGATATTTAAAAGATTTCAAGATCAAAGAAAAAAATCTAATTCTAAGAATTGCTTTTTAATAAAGGTATTCATATTTGATATGAAAAATGGTCATCTTTTATATTCCTTTTACAAAAAAAAAAAAAATTTGTTACCCCTTTTGAGCCTATTAAATTCTTTTTGAAAAAACTCAAACCAAAGATCATCTTCTATACTGAAGGGCAAAAATGTAAATGAATTTATTTGAGAAAAGATTAGATCCATAGTTAAGGACAAGAAAAGAAAGTTGACAGTCAAAAGGCAAGTTTCAAAATTTTGGGTAATTTGTCAAGATATGGAAACATGAAGAAAAAAGAAAAAAAGAAAAGCAAAAGAGAACAAAAAAATGAAAGAAAAAATATGTTTCTGAAAAGTGGAAAAGACAAATGTCCTTGAGAAAAAAATTGATCCTTGGTTTAATTACACTTAAACACATTTTTGGGCCTATTTATCCTTTCTTTCAAAACCTTAAACCCTGATCCACATTGCATCCTTTAAAAAGTTCATTTTGATCAAGTGTGGATATCTAAATTGAAGAGTTTTTCTTTAGGAAATCACCATCATTTTTTAATTTTGGATAAATTTTGAGTTCTCAAATGTATGATGGAAAAGAAAAAAAAATAAAGAATAAAAATGATTGAATGAAACTCTATGGTGAAAACCTAAAAAAGAAGTCTAAAGCATGTTTGAAAGCTAATCAAACAAGTTCATTAGAGAAGGTGATTTTGAAAGAACCCATTGTCATAACGTATAGATCTATGGACCTACCGCTAAACATGTATTAGAGGAACTGCCACCAATCTTTTTTGTTTAAGTATGATTGACCATCTGATTGAATCTATCCTATTTAAAAAGGAGTTTCAAGATTGACTTAGGTATCTTTAAATAGTAGATTCTTATCTATGAAACTAGAGTTTAGGTTCAAGAGTATGGTTACGCGAGGGAAAGGTTATAGCACCTCCACAGTGCCTATCCAAAGAATGGTACCGGTTTGATTTTAGATTATCCAAGCCTTGATCATATTTGTAATTTACCAAATTATTTAATATTGAAAATTAGTTTTAAAATTATCCCAATAGTTTGGTAGCAATTTAAGATAATTCTTTTGCATCAGAAGTATTCATAGAGACTAGTGTCCTACTCTGAAAATGCTTCATTATTGAATTTATTAATTTATTTTATTTCAAAAAATTAGTAAAGTCTCCTAATAGTTTGGTAAGACTTATTTTGAAAAAAATCTCCTAATAGTTTGATGAGACTTTATTGTAAAAAAATTAGGTAAAATTTTTTTGAGAATTTCATAAAGTCTCTCAATAATTTGGTAGGACTTAATTTGAAGCAATCCTCCAATAGTTTAGAGGATAAAAATTATTTTTTTATTTTTTATTATTTTTGTTTTTTTTTACTTTTAATTTTTTAAAACTAATTTATGAAATTTTCCAATAGTCTGGTGGATTCATAAAGATTTAATTCATGAAAATTCTCTAATAGTTTAGGGGAACTCATGAATTCATTTGAAAAGATTTTTTTAGTATTTATTTAATATTATATTTTTTAAAAAAAGAAGACTTATTTGAAATATTTTTTTATTTTTGCTTTATTTTCTCGAAAGAAAATATTCTCTTTTTTTTATAAAATATTAAATTACTAAATACAAATGAATAAATAAACCAATAAAAAATAAATGAAAACAAATAAAAAATAAATAAAATAAAATAATTAAATGAAAATAGAAAAAGGAAAACTTGCGTTCAAGTCGGGTCGACACCAGGGTCAATGTGCAGATCCTTGTCAGGTCACTTGAGTAAATGGATTCTCTAAAATGGTGCCATTTTGACACCCTATAAAAGTCACTTTTCTGCATTTTTGCTCAGAAGCCCCTTGCTTTTCTCACTCTAAGACTGGAAAAGATCTAACTTCTCTCTAAAAATCCCAAAAGCACCTATCGAAAACTTCAATCGAAAACTTGGATAACCCATCGATTTCTAAAAAGGTCATCGAAAAACTCAACCAAAAACTAAAAAACTCACCCGTTTCTGAAAAATTGGCTAAAATGTGTTCAAAAAATCCAACCTCTCATCGAAAAATTCATCAAAAAATTCATGTTCTTCCCAAAAACCTAGATTTCCTAAAAAAACACAAAAATTTCCTAAAAAAACACAAAAATTTCTCAGATTTACCCAAAAATTTTTCACATCTCTCCAAAAATCTTCCAGAACCTTAAACTTAACTCCAAAAGCCTTTAAATCAAACCTAGAATTCCAAAATCAAAATCCCAAAAATTTTTACTACCCAAAAAACACCCAATTCATCCTTTTTTTTTAAAAAAACCCAACCATATCCCCTTTAAAACCCACCCTATGTTGTTCTATCAAACTGAGTTTAATTTATAAGCCCCCTTAGGATAAATTTTAGGAAAACAAACAAAATCAACTCCAAGCTTGAATCCTAGGATTGGATTCTGCCCAAGCCACAAATTAAGTCTAAATTCTTTGTTGATTGATTCAAAAATCCTTTGATTATGAATTAAAGCCTTTGACTATTTTTTTGATTCAAGAAATTCAATTCTTTAGTATCTTAATCGATCGGCAATTAAAGAGAAAGAAAAAAATAAAAATAATAAAAAAAAATATAATACCAAATAATAATAATAATAATAACAATAATAATAATAGTATAAAATATAATACAATATTATCCATAGTACTAATAATAATAATAATATAAAATATAAATAATAATAATATAATATAATATAAAAATAATACTAATAATTAAAATCGATTCGATTGACCTCAACACAGATGGGTGTTTACAGCTATCTTTCTTTGCACATTTTTGTTAAACAAAGATGATGCAAAGACCTAGACACCCACTTTATTCTACTTCAAAAGTAAAATCAGTAAGCATAAATGATTAGGATTGAGCCACAAGTCAAGAAAATGATCTGGACTGAGTTGAGACCAAATAGTTAGGAAAATTATCTGGATTGAGCCAAAATGAAAGAGTTAGGAAAATGATTTGGACTGAGCTGAGATCGAATGACTAGGACAAAATCACGAGTCTAAAGATAAAGAGACTAGGATTGAGTCGAGGTCAAAGATGAATGACCAGGATGAAACCACAAGTCAAGAAAATGATCTGGACTAAACCGAGATTAAAATACTAGAATGAAACCACAAGTCTAAAGATAAAGCGACCAAAACTAAGTCGAGGTTGAACATGATTGATTGGGATGAAATCGTAAGTCAGAAAAATAATCTTGACTGAGCCATGATCAAATACCAGGGCAAAACCACGAGTCTAAAAAATAAAGCGACTATGATCGAGCCGAGCTTGAAAATGAATGACAGAGACAAAATTGCAAGTCAAAAAAATGATCTAGATTGAGCCGAGATCAAATGACTAGGGTGAAACTGCAAGTCTAAAAGGAGAAACGACCAATACCAAGTTAAAGTCGAAGATGAATGATCGGGAAAAAATCGTAAGTTAAAAAAATTATCTAGATTAAGTTGAGATCGAATAATCAAGACAAAATCGTGAGTCTAAAAGATAAAGCAACCAAGATCGAGTCAAGGCTGAAAATGAATTATTGGGATGAAATCTTAAGTTAAAAAAATAATCTAGACTAAATCAAGATTGAATGACCAAGACAAAACTATGAGTCTAAAAGATAAAGTGACCATGATCGAGTCAAGGTTAAAAAGTGAATGATTGGGATAAAATAATGAGTCAAAAAAACAATCTGGACTAAGCCAAGATAAAAAATGAGTGATAAGTGATCATGCAATGATGTAGACACATATCCTATCTTGGATGCAAATGCAAATGCAATGTATGTAGTGTCGATGTCATGAAATTTCAATTGTGATGATAAGGTTCTCAAGACTCCATCAGTTTTTCTTAGCTTCTCAGTATTAATAATCTCAGAGCAAATTTTTTCAATTGATCCATTTCATTCTTCTTATCTGGTTACAACTCACTGGTCATGTCAACCAATCTATCACTAAATACATCACTGAGTCAACTTATTTGCCCACTTATAAATCATTTTCTCATATTTCTTTCAAAAGAATGAAAAACTTTTTATGAAAAATGTCATTCATTTATTTGCCATCATTCAAATCACTGACAGGCATGATACATTTTTTTAGTTCATTCAGGAAATACTCAGTGTCATAACATCAAGATCCAGAGATCTATCTAGTGATCTATCACTAGACATTGACTTGATTGGCCACCTAAAGAATCTATCTTTTTAAAGAACACCTAAGCTTAAGGGTCCCTAAAAGAATAGGTTCAGGTCTACTAATCAGAACAGGGTTCGAGAGTTCGGTTACGTGTGAGAAAGGTTATAGCACCCTTACAACGCCCATCAAAAGATGATACCAGCTTAATTTTGTGTTATCCAATAAGCCTTAAAAATTTATCAAGTAATTAATTATTGAAGATTATTCTTAATTGGCTCTAATACTTTTAGCAAAAAATTGAGAAAATTCTCTCACCTCAAGAGTATGCAAGAAAACTACCGTTTCACTTGCAGAGGCTCCATCGTCGGATTATTTAACATTAAAAAAAATTCAAGAAAATAAAAAGAAAAAAACGATTGCTTCTGTATAGGGAAAATTGATACTTTCAACTTTTCTCCAAAGTATTTTTTAGAAATTTTAATTTCAAGGAAAATTGATACTTTCAACTTTTCCTCAAAAATCCACTTTTGAAAATTTATTTTTAAGGAAAATTGATACTTTCAACTTTTTCTCACAAATCTATTTTTGAAAACTTATTTTTAAGGAAAATTGATACTTTCAACTTTTCCCCAAAAATATTTTTTAGAAAGCTTATTTTCAAGGAAAATTGATACTTTCATCTTTTCCTCAAAAATATATATATATATTTTTGAAAAAAACTTGTTTTCAAGGAAAATTGAAACTTTCAACTTTTTCTTAAAAATATTTTTTTGAATTTTATTTATAGAAAATAAAATAAAAAGTATTAAACAATTCTAATCCAATAAATAATAATAATAATAAATGAGAAAAAAAACCTGGGAACGGCTCGACTTAGCGGCTCTGCTCAGCGCGGCTTGAGGAAGAAAAGACGGCTCCAAGACGCGACTCGGCTCAGATCGACTCGACTTCGAAAACTACTCACACTCGGGTTGAACGCGAGTCGAAAGCGAGTTGATGTTCGGGTCGGGTCTCTCGACTTCAAAACGCGCAGATCCTCTGGGCACAGTAACACCAAAATGATGTCGTTTTTAGCGAGTATAAAAGGTTATCCCTTGTATTTTTTCATAGATCTCTCCTCCCCTCTCTCTTTTTTCCCTTTCTTTTCTCTCCCTTCTCTCTAAACGGACGAAGAACTCCGATTGAATCTCGCTAGATTCTGGAAATTTTGATCGAAATCTGAGTTTTTCGTTGAAAGTTCACAAAAAAATTGATCGGTTTGTGGAAATAGTCACCGAAAACTGAGAAGCTGGTCGAAAAATTCAAACTTCATCGAAAAATTCAACCGAAATCTGAAAATTTTCCAAAAAAAAATTCACCAAAAATTCTAAAAAATTCTCACCGATTCCTAAAGTTATTCTAATGCACCAAAACCTTTTTTTAGCTTGTGTTTCTTCTCTGTGTCTGCGTTTCTGTGTCCTGTTTATATTCTTCCAGCACCAATTTATAGGGATTGATCAAAAGAGTTTTTTATCAATCCTAACTCTTTCTGAGATTTGGATTCAAACTTTGAATCCAATCCCAACTCTGTCAATTTTTAAATCACAGCCAAATTCATTCCAATTTTTTTATCCTAATCCTAATCTTAACCAAAAATTAATCAAAATAAAAAAGATAAATATATTAATAGATAACAAAAAAAATAATTATATAAATAAAAAAATAGATAAATAATAATAAAAAAATAAAAGCAGATAAATAATAAAAATATTAATAGATAAAAAAATAAAATAAAAATAAAAATATATATTAATAAATAGACAAATAATAAAAAAAATGAAAATAAACATAAAAGCCTATTGGGCCAGCTAATTGGATCCTGAATTGGACCCAATAAGCTTAAGCCTAAACCCTATTGGACCAGGCCCAATGGCCTTAGGCCCGGACTAAATAGGATGTCTACACTCATTCAGTTAAGGCTAAGAAAAATGGGTCTTTATTATTAAAAGAACAAAATGTAGGGTCAAGATCAACTCAAGGGTGAACAGAGACAATATGCTATGATTTATTCAAATAAGATATTAACATTTAAAATAACAATTGTTCAGACAATTTTGAACTCAAACTTAGAATCATCTTTCAAAAACACATATCTTTAATCTTTGAGCCAATAATCATCCTCACATGAATTTTTTTTTTTGAGTCTTCATCTTTATTTAAATTGTCCTTTCGGGTTTTTAGTCTAAGTCTCCCTTTTTTTTTCTTTTTTTTCTCTTTTTTTCTTTTTTCACTTTTTTTTTTATTTTTTAAAACTTTTGCAATTTTTTTCTCTTTTTTTACACACTTTTTTCCCATTTATCCTTTGATTCATCAAGGACACTTTCAATCAAAACTGTAATCCAATAACAAATTTGCCTTAATTCAACTCATGATTCTTCAAATCGAGTATTCACATTTGATTAAAATGAACTTTTAAGGGACATAATGTATCCTAAGGTAAAGGGTGCCAAAGAAAAGGATAAAACAAGCCTAAATTATACTTGAAGGATAATCAGACTAAGGATCATTTCTTCATATGGAGTGCATTGGTATTTTTCCCCAACAAATTCTTTTCATTTTCTTTGTTTTCTCTTCTTTTTTCTTTTGTTTTCCTTTTTTTTGTTTGTCCATCATTTTTCAAGAAACTTGAGCACAAAAGGGCTTTGCCCCTGAAATTGCTAGAGGTAGACAAACTTCTTGACTTTTGCCCCCCAACGTGGGGATGATCCTTAGTTAGGGTTCCTTGAAAAAAAATTTTAACATACTCAAATAAAGTAGTAAATGATAATTTTACTTTTTTTTCAAGGATAGAAGAAAGATGGCCAATTTTCATTTCGAACATGAATGCTTTCAATGAAGAACATTTACTAAGAGTAGACTTGTGAATAATTGTAAAGATCATATGTTGCATCATTTTTAAAATTTTTCTCCAAACTTGTCTTTTTATTTAGCAGTCCCAATAATTTTAAATTTAGCAGTCAAACCATCATGAATGGCATCAAATCCTAAATTATCATCATGATTGTTTGAACATTCATTATTCAAAATCAAAAAATAGGTATAAAAAAAGTATAAAGAGGCCAAAGTAGATAATGATAATTCACACAAAAGAGAAATATCATGAACATGCATCAAACATGTCACTTTATTAAAATGATGAAAAAAAGATGAAATTTAAGTACGTAAAAGAAAATTTTATTCTCAAGAAATCTTAAAATCATAAGCAGTTTCAATCAACCTTCCCAAAATTACACCCTTCAATGATTGGACGATGGGTTACCACTGACATTAGATGCCATGTTTCCATTGGTATCAAAATTTATTAGCCCTTCCTTAATTAGATTCTACACCATATGTTTCAAAAGGATACAATTTTTAGTGGAATGGCTTGCCACCCTAAAATGGTAGTCACAGTGAGTAGCGGAGTCATACCATTTAGGATAAGAAGGTTTAAGTTGTTTTACAAGAACGAGAAAAAATCAAATGGTTCTTGTAAAGCTCTTAGTACAAATCTATGTAGCCTATAAGAATAGGGTCAAATGTAGACTTTTCCCATTTCTGTTATTCACGCACATCACTTGCTGAGGTAGTTAGATGAATGAAGGCCTAGGTGTGGATAAATAAGAAAGTCATGAAGTTGATCAATAAACTAAGACAAAAGCATAACTTGTTAAAAGATTGATAGGTAGGCTAGATTGGCTCAGATTAGTTTTGGATTACTGTTATTAAACTCATAGCTTGAGTCTCACTTTTTTCTTTTTAGGCATCTTTTTAGCAATAAAAGACTCTTTTTCTTCCAATTTATCACTCTTGATTACATTTTTAATGATTTTCTCTGAAATCACCATACTGGTAAAATTCTTAGTTATGTTTCCTATCATTTTTTCATAGTATGATGACTTTAGAGTGCTTACAAATAGCACTGTCATTTTTTCTCCGTTAGGGGAATTTGTACCTAGGCAATGACATTTTGCCATCTTTGGGTATACTTTTTGAAAGATTCAAATGTTTTTTTCTCCATACCTTGTAACGAAAAGTGATCATGAGCTATGTCTATGATATAACGATATTGGTTGATGAAAGATCAAGTTAAATCCTTTCACAACTTAATGCAAGTCCTATCCAACTAGACATACCATATTACAGTAGATTTGGTCAAGCTATTTTGAAACAAATGTATGAGCAATTTCTCATTGCTAGCGTGAGCTACATCTTATGACAATACATTATGATATGTGTAATGGGATACTTGGTACACCATCATACTTCTCAAATTCTGGTACTTTGAATTTTAGAAGGATCATAACATCTAAAACTAAACAAAGGTTAGCAGTATCCATGGACTTGTAGAAATAATACCTTTTACAGCTCACAATCTTTCTTTAATCATGCTTATAGCTTGATCAGTCTTAGAGTCTTTCGGGTATACAGCCGTTTACAATTTTACTTTTTTTTTGTCTCATCCATTTTGGGGGTTTGAATGGGCTTCTCTGCCTTTTCAATGAAGATAGGTTTGGCATAACTCTGAATGTTCCTTTGATTATAATTTAAGAACGTGATTTATTATTGCTAAAAGCTTGGAATGGTTTGGGCCTGATACGGAGCAAAACCTGGAGGATACGATGGCTTAATATCTTCCTGTAAGATGTCTTCTTTTACTATTTTCTCTTTATTTATCTTTTTCAGAGCTTTTAGAATCTTACTTAATTTTCTTTCAAGTATTTTCTAGGCCTTTTTCTATCTTTTGAGATTACTTGCATTATCTTGCTCCATTTTCCTGGCTTTAGCTCGGGTGTAGTACTAATGTTGAGCTATCTTTGAACCTTGATTTCTCATAATGTGTAAATTTTAAATGATGTCCATGGGACTCTCAAATTATACATGAGAATAAGTACTAAAACAAAATGCTTGAATAAAATAAAGAAAACTTATCACATAGTAATTGTTATCAAAGAAAATATTTATTGAATTAAAAGTTACTTTCAGCCAAATTCAACATTACATCCATGAAAAGTTTAGAACTACTGGGAAAAAAATTTGTAGCTCGTTGATACTGGCTTTACACTTCATTAAGAAAATCTATCAATTTTTGACTGTGTACTCCCACTGGTGGCACCCTTACTTTTCATTTTTCAATCTCTTCTATCATGTCTTTGGCTTTGTAAATAGCCACAATGATTTTGTCCTAGCAAAGAATTTAACTCGTTATGTTTTGCATATGTATTTCCTTCACTTGCTCACATTTTCAGTCATGGCCTTCATTTGTACTCTAATTCCCACCATTACTCTGTTTAGTATTCAGATGTGCTTTTGGGCTTCAAAGAGCATTGCATCTCTTTTCTTATAGTTTTGCTTGCAATTGTCTATTTTCTTGCAATAGTTAGGCCAATTCTTGATTAATGGATGACCTTGTTGTATTAAGGTCAATGCACAAATTCTTCCAGCAATCATTTTCTTTCTCTAGTGTTTAGACTTCTTCCTTTAGCCTTTTGTTGCAACCTTCAATTCTTCAAACTCCCTTTTTAGGCCAATAGAAGGACTTGGCTAGGCTTTCCATGGATATAATTGAGATTTTCCTTGTTAAAAATTATTTTGTGGTAGGTATTCCTTATGATAAATCAAATGATATGAATGCATGATAAAAGAAAAGGGTTAGTAAAAGAAATACATAAATACAGAGATCAACATATAGGGTTAGTATAAAATATACAAAAAGATAATTCATAAGCTTACAAATAAACATCCAATCAAAGGTCCTATTTAAGACTTTCTAACACAATGGGGAGGCATGGTTCTACCTATGGTTGGGCTCTTAAAGTTAACTATGTGTGGTTTGGATTACTTCTAAAAAGTTCCAAAATCGTTCCTTACATTATTGTCCATTATAGTCTAGTAAGGCATCCTAATTCTCGCCCATCATGGGCTACAAACAAAGTGGGTGTAATTTAAGTGGGAGTGTTTCATAGGCCCATTCGAAGACATGAAATCTCACGAAAGCATAGGTACTCTAATCTCTCCTAAGGGTAGAGCTTAGGTGGAGAGCTCATATTATACACATGCAAATGAATGATAGATATATAAAGATGAATAACTAAATAGATGTAAACAATGAAAAGAAAGAAATAGGAAAGAAAGAAAATAATCTCAAATTTATTAAGCAAGATTTGGATAATAAGAAATCATTTACTGGCCTGACTCTCGATTTTTTCAGTGGAGTCACCAAACTGTCGTAATGTATAAATCTGTGGACCTACCACTAGATATTTATTAGAGGAATCACCACCAATCTTTTTTGTTTGGGTGTGATTGGCCACCTGATTGAATCTATCCTATTTAAAGAGGAGTCTCAAGATTGACTTAGGTATTTTTAAATAATAGCTTCTGATCTATGAAACTAGAGTTTAGTTCAAGAGTATGGTTATGAGTGGGGAAGGTTATAGCACCCCTATAGCACTCATCGAAAGGATGGTACCAATTTGATTTTAGATTATCCAAGCCTTGATCATATTTGTAATTTATCAAATTATTTAATATTAAAAATTAGTTTTAAAATTGTCCCAATAGTTTGGTAGTAATTTAAGATAATTCTCTCACCTCAAGAGTATTCATAGAAACTAGTATCCCACTCTAAAGAGGCTCCATAATCAAATTTATTAATTTATTTTATTCTAAAAAATTAATAAAGTTTCCCAATAATTTGGTAGGACTTACTTTGAAATAGATCTCCTAATAATATGGTGAGACTTTATTGTAAAAAGATTAGGTAAAAAAATTTTAAGAATTTCATCAAGTCTTCTAATAGTTTGATAAACTTAATTTGAAGTAATCCTCAAATAGTTTAAAGGATAAAAATTAGTGTTTTATTTTTTATTATTTATTATTTATTTCTTTATTTTTATTTTTAATTTTTTAAAAAACTGATTTATTAAATTTCCCTATAGTTTGGTAGATTTCATAAAGATTTAATTCATTAAAATTCTCCAATAGTTTAGGAAACTCATGAATTCATTTGAAAAGAATTTTTTTATTATTTATTTAATATTATATTTTTAAAAAAAAAGACTATTTCAAAATATTTTTTTATTTTTGCTTTATTTTCCTGAAAGAAAATATTCTCTTTTTTTTTATAAAATATTGAATTACTAAATACAAATAAACAAATAAACCAACAAAAAAATCAAAAAAATAAAAATAAAGAAAATAAAATGAAAATAAAAAAAAAAGTTTACGATTAGGTCAGGTCAAGACGCGAATCCTTGTTGGGTTACCCGAGTAAATGAGTTCTCCAAAATGGTGTCATTTTGACACCCTATAAAAGTCATTTTTCTTTATTTTTGCTAAGAAGTCCCTCGTTCTTTCTCACTCCAAATCGAGAAGCTCTGACTTCTTTCTAAAAATCCTAAGAACACCTATCAAAAACTTCAATTGAAAACTAGAAAAGCCATCGGTTTCTAAAAAAGTCATCCAAAAACTGAAAAACCCATCGATTTCTAGAAAACTGGCTGAAATGTGTTTGAAAAATTCAACCTCTCGCCAAAAAATATTCATGTTATTTCAAAAAACCCAAATTGCCTAAAAAAAACCAAAAAATTTTCTAGATTTACCTAGATTTTTTCAGATCTCTCCAAAAATCTTTTATAACCTTAAACTTAACTCCAAAAACCTAAATCCAAGCCAGAAACTTCAAATTAAACCCAAAATTCTAAAATCAAAATCCCAGAAATTCCTACTGCCTAGAAAACACCCAATTCATCCTTTTTTTTTTAATTAATCATATCCCCTCTAAAATCTACCATGTGTTGTTCTGTCAAATAGTGTTCAATTTATAAGCCTCCCTGGGATAGATTTTAAGAAACGGACAGAATGAATCCCAAGCTTGAACCTGGGATTGGATTCTACCCAAGCCTTAAATTAAGTCTAGGTTCTTTGCTGATTGATCCGAAAATCCTTTGATTATGAATTAAAGCCTTTGACTATTAGAGATTGGATTCCTTTGATTCAAGAAATTCAGTTCTTCAGTTACCTTAATCGATCAATAGTTAAAAAGAAAGGAAAAAAATAAAAAAATAAGAAAATATAATACCAAATAATAATAATAATAATAATAATAATGATGATGATGATGATGATGATAATAGTAACAGTATAAAATATAATACAATATTATACTATAGTACTAATAAAAATAACATAAAATATAAAATAATAATAATATAATATAATATAAAAATAACATTAATAATGAAAATCGATTCGATTGAAACCTGATATAGATAGATGTCTATACCCATGAATAATGAAAAGCTTTGAAAAATTCAAGAAGATAAACCCTAATCTAAGGATTTATTTTAAAGTTTGAGCATTTCATTCTTTCCTAGAAGTTTTGAGCCTATCATAGTCAGTCTTGACATTTCTTAAAATGCTTCATATTTAGAACCTAAGGGAGTGCTAAAATGAATTGTACTTTAAAAAGAATCATTTCTCAAATTTAAATTTTCATTTGTGAGCCTAGATGAAGAAACATTGATAACTGAAATCTTTATATGCCAACCCATTTCATCTTTTTGGAAAAACCAAGATTTAACTACTTCATTTTAGGTAGTAATCACTAGCTTTGAAGTGATCTAAATGTCATATGTTGATACATTTTAGCCATGAAAAAAGTGATATGTGGGATTTTTTTGGGGGCAATTGGCTGCCATTCTTTTGGAAGTTTATGAAAATTTTCAAATTTGAAGTGTTATATATATGAATTTTGATGGATAGGAGAAAAATGAAAAGACTAACTTTTCTAGGGCAACAAAAATGCTTTGTTTTGATAATTGTTTTTGCACTATTTGGTATATGTAGAAGTCCTTATTTTCGTAATTGCATTTGCATAATGGTTTGGATATTTGTGTGCATCATTTGGGGATTTTGCAAGTTTCATAATTGATTGGACCATGCATCTTCATTATTTGGTGAATATTTAATCTATTGTTTTGAATATTGCATTTGTATCATTATTTGTTTCTACCATGCATTTGTGTTATTTAGTAAGTATCTAAATCATTATAAAACAATGCATTTGCATCATGGTTGGGGCATACATTTGTATCATGTAGTGAATATTTGAATCATGGTATGGCATTTCCATTGTTGTTTAGGACATACATTTGCATTATTTAGAAGGCGTTATATCATGGCATTTATTGCATATAAGATTTTAACTTTGTTGGGAGAAAATTTTTAACTTTTGAATCCTTCAATGAGGAAGATCTTTCATGATGAAATTTTATTTTGACAAGGAAAACTTTCCAAACTTTTAAAGTTATAAAGCTTTTCAAATGAGAATAATTCAAATTTTGGACGTGAAACCATAAAATTTTTTGAATAAGAATCTTTGGATGTGAAGCCATAAAATTTTGAAAAAAAACCTTCGAAACTTTGAATGTGAATCTCTAATTTTCAAATGTGAATCTTCAAAACTTTGAATATGAATCTCTAATTTTTCAAATTTGAGTCTTTGAAACTTTGGATGTGAATCTTTAAAATTTTGGATGGGAATTCCTAAAATTTTTTGCATAAAAATCTTTGAAATTTTAGTTGTGAAATGTTAAAGTTTTTCAATGTGAATTTTTGAAATTTTCGATGTGAATCTCTAAGTTTTTAGAATAAAAATCTTTAACTTTTGAAAGTGAATTTCAAAAATTTTTTGAATATAAATTTTGGATGTGAATTCTTAAATTTTTCAAATAAAAATCTTTAACTTTTGGGTGTGAATCTTTAAAATTTTTTAATGAGAATCTTTGAATTCTAAATGTGAGCTTTGAAATTTTTGATGTGAATCCATAAACTTTTTTATATAAAACTTTAAATCTTTTGAATGTGAATCTTTGAATATTGTCTGTGAATTACAGTTTGTGAATCTTTACAATGATCAAAATTCTTATGAAACAGAAACTCTTAGATTTCTTGCAAACCTTAAATTCTTGCAATTTTAAGGTTATTGCAAATCTAAAGTTCTTGCCTGAAATTCTTATGAATCTAAATGTTTACGAATCTTTGAACTCTTAAAAATTGAAGTTCTTGCAAATTTAAAAATCTTACGAATCTGAAAATCTAACAAATATTTGAAGTTTTCTGACAAACCTTTGAATTTTCAAATAGTGAATCTTTGGATTTCAAGTTGAAAGTTTTTAGTTTTTTAGACTCGAACAAAATGGACGAGGAGACCATTTTTTTCAATTTTAAAATTGTGAAAGCCTCTATTTTAGAATATCTTTTTTCTTGAAAACATCCAAAGATGATCTCTAAATCCTTCGAGTAAGATTCATAAGTTTTCTAAGTTGAATCTATTTTAGAATTAAGATTTGTAAGACCTTCGAGTGTAATCTCTATGTCATTTGGGAAAGATTTGTAAGTCTTTTAAGTTGAATCTGTTTTAGAGTCAAGATTTGTAAAACCTCTTAGCATAATCTCTAAGTCTTTTGGGCAAAATTTGTATATCTTACAAGCTGAATATATTTTAGAGTCAAGATTTGTAAAACCTCCAAGTGTAATCTCTAAGTTTTTTGGATAAGATTCGTAAGTCTTTTGAGCTAAATCTATTTAGAATCAAGATTTGTAAGACCTTTGGGCGTAATCTCTAATACCTTCAGGCATAGTCTGCAAGTCCTTCAGGTATGATCTATAAGACCTTTGGGCAAGATCTTTTAAAACATTCAAATCCCTTTTTTAAAGTTGTGTAACATTTACTTAAAGGATCACTTTCCAATGAATGATTTGTAGGACCTCCGAGCTAAATCTTCAAGTTCTTTGGATGCGATCTATAAAACCTTTGGGCATGATTGTTAAAACATTCGAGTGTTCTATTTTTTTTTAAAAAAAAAAGTTGTATGCCTTCATTTTCAAAAAGCCTTTTAAAAAAAAAAAGAATTGAATAATTTGAGCCTGGATGTAATGGGTATCTATATCTTTACACAATTCCTATTTCATAAAAACTATGTAAAGAATGGTAGCTATAGACACCCTATTTAGTCCAAGGCTCAAACCAACTGTGTCTGATTCGATCCAAGCCCAACTGTCCAATTTCTTACATTTTTTATATTTTGTTTATCTTATTTATTTATTTATCATTTTTTACGTTTTAATCTTTTATTTATCTGGTTTCAAATTTTTATCATAAATTATGTCAATAAAATTTGTGGAGTTATTTCAACACTAATCAAAGATGATCTCAGTAATTAAAACTATAACATGATCTCTTCAAATCTTAAATGAAGGTTGAAAAGAAATCAAATTAGGGAATTAAAGTCATATTTCATTTGAAAATTTTAAAGGATTCTAAAAATCAAGGAAAATCGAGACAATTCCAAAAATTAATTAAATTGGTTTTAAAGAGAATAAAAAAAAATCAATTTAGAGCATATTCAAATCTGCAGTCCTTTGCATTCAATGCAAATCCTTAAAATTCCTAATAGAATGCCTTATATAAACACCAATCCACCACACACAAAAAAAAAGGGGGGAACCCATTAGGAAATTGATGAGTAGAAATCTATACTCAATTCTTTGGTTAGAATTAGTGGCAGAGCTCTTTAGTTGGAATTGGTGACTATCTACCTCCGCAGATCAAAGGATACTTCCACCTAGGTATGTCTCCATCTATTAAGGTAATTTTCATATTTGGTTTATTTCTATATTTATTGATATTTCACTTTTTTATGTATGTTTAAAATAAAATTTAAAGATTGTGAGTTTTAAATTATGAATTTTTTATTTCATGAGTTTAGAAATTTTAAATTATGAATTCTACCAAACTATTTGAAAATTCATAATGAATTTTGAAAAAAAAATAATAAAATTTTCAATCCTACCAGACTACTAAAAGATTTAAATCTTAAATTAAGTTTTAGCAAACTATGGAAGACTTAATGAATTTTTAAAAAACAATAATAATAAAGTTTTTAATCTTACTAAACTATTATAGGATTTAAATCTTGAATTAAATCTTATCAAAATATTGAAAGACTTAATGAATTTTTTGTAAAAAAATAATAATAAAATTTTCAATCGTACCAAACTTTTGGAGGATTTAAATATTGAATTAGATCTTATCAACTTATTGGAAGGTTTAATGAATTTTCTTAAAATAAATTCCATACATAATTTTACAATAAATTCTCATCAAACTATTGAGAGATCTACATAAAAGTAAATCTTACTAAATTATTGAAAGATTTTATTGATTATTTCTTTAAATAAAATTTAAATGAATCTTATGACGAAGCCTTTACAAAATGGAACAGTAGTCTCCATGAATACTTTTAAGGTGAGAAAATTATCTTAAATTACTACCAAACTATTGGAGTAATTTTATGATTAATTTTCAATAATTAAATTATTTGACAAATTATAAAGATATTTTTAGGCTTGGATAACTTGAAATCAAACTGGCATCATCTTTTAGATGGGAGCTATGAAGGTATTATAACCTTTCCTATGTGTAATCATATTCCTAAACTTAAATCTAGTTTCGTAGATTAAAATCTACTATTTAAAGATACCTAAGTCAAGCTTGAGATTTCTCTTTACAATAGGATAAATTCAGTTAGGTGGCCAATCACGCCTAAATAAAAAAAAAATTTGTAACGACTCTTTTAATCTATAGTTAATGGTAGGTCCATAGACATTATGACAGTTTAGTGACTCTACTGGGGACTCCAAAAGTCAAGTTAGTAAATGATTTCATGTTATTCAAGCCCAAGTTAATAAATTTGAAATTTATTTTGTTATTTTTCTTCTTGTCTATATTTTATTTATTTACTTATTTATCCTATCTATCATTCACTTGCATATGTATAACATGAGCTCTAACCCAATTTTTGTCTTTTAGGAGGAAGTAAAGTAGTTATGCCTTCATGAGATTTTATGACTTCACATGGGCTAGCAAAATACTCCCACTCAAATTAAACCATTTTCGCTTGTAAACTATAATGGATAAGAATTGGAGTGTCTTACTAGTCCACAAAAGACAATGTGTGAAGAACAATTTAGGAACTTGTAAAGTCGATCCTAAACCACATATAGTGAGCCATAATGCCTATAAGTAAAGGTATGTCTTTCCTTTTTTTGTAAAAATAATCTAAATTAGGTCACATATCTTTTGAGTTATGCATCAACTTGTTTTGTTTTGTTTTCTTTCTTTATATTCGATGCTAACTTCATTCTTGTTTGCTATTTCCTTTTGCATGAATCATGTTAACATTAATAAGTTCTCATTTAATCATTTATTTATTTGTTTGTTTACCTGTTTATTTTCATTCATTTAATGCATCTCACTCATTCATATATCATTACCATTCATTCATTATGTCATTATATAATAAAAATATTTTGCTCATCTAGGGTAGCAATTCAAAAGAGATGGAAGATCAATCACAAGCACAGATCCAAGCTTTGAAACTCAACCAAGAAAATTTTGGGCATGACCTATAAGAAATAAAAATGCAACTTACCAAGCTAGTAGAAAGGGTAAAAAATCTTGAAGCGGCCCATTCTCAAGAATTCTTATCAACTCTAATTCATATGTGCCTTAAACAACCACTTTGTTAAGGTAAAAAAGCCTCTCCCAATATTGATATCGATTTAAGTCATGCCAATGTATCCAATGGCCCAAGAAAAGACCAAGTCAGAGAAGAAGCAGATGAGATAAGGCCTTTTAACCATGTGCCGACTTCGCATATTAGTTCATACCCAAATCCCCAATCAATTATTCCTAAACAACTTCTTTTGGCATCCCAAACAAAACATGTTCCTATTCAACCTCCATAGATTGGCCCATACCCATATACTTTCTCGATTATGAATTACGCTTTTCAAAACCTTGGTGCTTATCAACATATCCAACAACTAAGTTTTCTAATGAATCTTTGGGCATATACACTTAGTTTTACTTCAAGACCTGTACCTCTAAGTCAAACAACTACTCAACCTAAAAAATCATTGAGTAAAAATAAAAAAAGAGCCCCCATTGATCCAATCCCTGTGATTACACTAAATTATTCCCACTACTCTTCGAAAAGTACCTAATTACACCAGTTCTTCTAAAGCCACTAAAACCTTCGTATCCTAAATGGTTTGATGCTGAGGCTCGATATGATTATCATTTTGGGAATACAGACCATTCAATAAAAAATTGCCTTGCTTTCAAACATAAGGTGTAAAATTTAACCAGAGCTAATGCATTGAGTTTTAGGGATAAAGAAGAGCCCAAGATTGTTAAAAAGTTATCACCTAATCATAGCGATTGAAAAACTTATCCATGGTAGTACCAGGATCTTGAAGTTGAAGAATAGAATCATGCAATAGATTTTAGGATTTTTTTTTTTAAGGAATGTTTTTAGGTGTTCTTGTAAGAATAATTTTTAATTTTTAATTAAAGATTTTTCTTTTTTTCTTATTATGTGATGGCACTCAATGCATGTAAACATCCATTCATTTATATATATTTTTTTTCTCTTTTTGCATAAATTTGTAGTAGATATTATCCTAATTCTTAATTGTAGTAGTAAAGGTTCAAAAGCCTAATCATCAAGGTAATCCACTTGCCATTCATGGGGCTAGAACAATATAGCCAAATTGAGAAATTTGAGAAAGCTCAAGATAAAATAAGAGGAAATCTATCCCAGATAATGGAAATGCTAAAAATTTTAAATAGAAAGAAAGAAATGGAGGAAGCCCATGTACAAGCATCTCAAAGGATACAATCACAACAAGCACCACTTTTTAGGGCATACTCTTATCTTGAAATACATTCAGTAATTGCACAAAGACCACTTCAGGGATGCATTATTCTTGGTGGAGATAAATTTGATCTAACCCAAGTCCCTGATGATCTTGAAGAGTTAAAAAGATTGAAAAAAAATTCATTTGAAGCAACAGAAGATTCAAATGCTTAAAAGATGATGGATCTTATAGGAGAGGCTTCGAGCTATCAAGGGAATAGATTTCTATGGATCTATAGATGCATTGGAGCTTTGTTTGGTGCCAAATGTGATTGTCTCACCCAAGTTCAAGGTCTCAAAATTTGAGAAATATGATGAGATTAAGTGCCCAATGATCCATGTTACTATGTATTATAAAAATATGGTTGTTCATGCCCATGATGACAAACTCTTGATTTATTTATTCCAAAATAGTCTCACAAGGTCTGTTGCTAGGTGATATGCTCAGTTGGATAAAACTTGAATCATTTCGTGGAAAAAAAATGGCTAGAGCATTCATAACTCAACATAAACAAATTATGGAGTTAGCTCCAAATCAATTGTCTCTACAAAGTATGAAAAAAAAAATGTCAAGAGCTTTAGAGAATATGCCCAAAGGTGGAGTGATACTGCTACCCAGGTTCAACGTCATTTAATAGAAAAAGAAACTATAGTCTTGTTTGTCAACACTCTTAAAGTTCCATTCTATGAAAGGATGATAAAAAATGAAACAAAAAATTTTACTGATCTAGTTATATCAAGGGAGATAATAAAGAATGCCATAAAAATTGAAAGCTTAAGGAGAATGATATGGCTAGTATAAAAAAAGGGGGTGCATAGAGAATGGAAAGAAAAGATATTCAAGCTTTTAATTATGAAGAGAAATAGGTTGAAAGTTTTACCCCACACTTGATGTTCCAATCTTACTCCCTACCATAAGTAATCTTTCTCAGAATCTTTATTTTTACTAGTCAATCCAACAAATAATTCCTATCATAAGTCCATATTCCTAGTCTACTGCTTGACCCTTAAGCAATCAATGAAGATAAAAAAACATATTGGAAAAAATACCAATTCCAATTTTTTATCTTTTGCCTCTGCTAGTAAAGTACTAGTACCTTACCCTAATAACTTTGAAAGCAATTCCAAATCCATTAGCCAAGAGTTATGATCTAAATGATAAACGTGATTATCACATGGGGTAATTGGACACTCAACTGAGAAATGCAGGCAGTCACACTTTAACCCAAAAACTTTTTAAACAATGGAAAGTTCCTTTATCATAGGTTGATTGTTCTTTGTATTTTGATTTCTCGAATATGAAGTCACTAGTTTCTAATAAGTTTGGATTCCTACAAATGCATGTGAAAGAAATCTTAAAAGAAAATTTTAGTGATTACTATTTAATCATCCTAAGCCATTATCCTGAACATTTTATTCTTTTTAATTGAAAACTTAAAAACCTTAAGAATTTCTAAGAATGAAAGTTATAGAACCTCACCTTATTTGACCATGATGAACCTTAAAAATTATTGATCTTTATTTGGGCTATAGGCAATGTGATGGTTAATTAATTTATAAATATTTTAAGGCACTTTCCTAAGTTTTTTAGATTTTAGTGATTTAATAAATGTCAAAGTTATTTCAAACACTTCACCACCTAAATTTCTTGAGCCATATTTTCTCAATTTGTTTACTATTTTGACTTTTCTTACATTTATATTTTTTTTCAATCCTTCACCAAACGATCCTATATACTCATTTAGGGTAACTTTATTAAAAAAGTCAAATTTACTTGATATCCCAAATAACCTTTTTGATCATTCTAATCAATAAACATCCAGATGGCATTGTTATCAAAATGCATGAGTTACAAAAAAAAAATTGATTGTAACATCATGCACATATTCAAAAAATTCCAAGATCAAAGAAAAAAAATCTACTCCTGAGAATTGTTTTTTAATAAAGGTATCCATCTTTGATATGACAAATGACCATCTTTCATATTCCTTTCACAATAAGAAAATATCCATTTGTTACCCCCTTTTGAGCCTATCAAATTCTTTTTAAAGAAACTCAAACCAAGGATCACCTTTTATATTATGGGGCAAGAATGTAAGCGAATTTATTTGAGACAATATTGATCCAAAGTTAAGGACAAGGAAAGAATGCCCATAGTCAAAAGGCAAGCTTCAAAATTTTTGCAATTTGTCAAGATGTGGAAATATGAAGAAAAAAGAAAAAAAGAAAAGAAAAAGAGAACAAAAGAAATGAAAGAAAAAAGATGAAAATGTATGTTCTGAGAAGTGAAAAAGACAAATGTCCTTAATAAGAAAATTGATCCTTTGTTTGATTACCCTTAAACATATTTTCGGGCCGTTAATCCTTTCTTTTCAGAACCCTAAACGTCAGCCCACATTACGTCCTTTTAAAAGTCTATTTTGGTTAAGCGTGGATATTTAAATTGAAAAGTTTTTCTTTAAGAAATCACCATCATTTTTGGATTTTGGATGAATTTTGAGTTTTCAAATGCATGATGGAATAGAAAAAAAATAGAAAAAAGAAAAAAAAATTGAATGAAGCTCAAGGGTGAAACCTTGAAAATGCAATCAAAAGTAAGTTTGAAAGCTACTCAAGCAAGTTTATTAGAGAATGTGATTTTGAAGGAACCCGTGAACAATAAAGACCTTTGAAATTTTCAAAAAGATAAACCAATCTGAAGATTTGTATTAAAGTTTTAGCATTTCTTTTTTTCTTTCTTAGAAATTTTGAGCCTATCATAATCAATCTTGATATTTGTTAAAATGCCTCATATCAAAAACCTAAAGGAGTGTCAAATGAATTGTGCTTTAAAAAGAATCATTTCTCAAATTTAAACTTTCATTTATGGGCCTAGATGAAGAAATATTGATAATTGAAATCTTCATATGCCAAGCCATTTCATCTTTTCGAAAAAACGAAGATTCAACTAATTCATTTTGGATAGTAATCACCAACTTTTAAGAGATCTAAATGTCATATGTCGATACATTTTGGTCAAAGTGATATGTAGGGTTAATCATTTTGGAAAAACTAAGATTTAGCTAATTCATTTTAGGTAGTAGTAATCACCAACTTTCAAAAGATCTAAATGTCATATGTTGATACATTTTAGTAATGGAAAAGTGATGTGGTGTATTTTTAGAGGCAAATAGTTGCCATTCTTTTGGGAGTTTTTGAACATTTTCAAATTTGAAGTGTTATATATATATAAATTTTGATGGATGGGAGAAAAATTATTTTCAAATCAATATGAAAAGAGTGACGTTTCTAAGACAACAAAAATGCTTTGTTTTGATAATTATTTTTGCGTTATTTGGTGCAAGTCCTTATTTTGATAATTTCATCTGCATAATGGCTTGGATATATGTGTGCATCATTTGAGGAATTTGTAAGTCGCATCATAACTGTTGGTCCATGCATTTGCATTATTTGGTGAATATTTAATCCATTGTTTTGAATATTGCATTTGTATCATTGTTTGTTTCTACCATGCATTTGTGTTATTTGGTGAGTATCTAAATCATCATGTGAACAATACATTTTTATCATGGTTGGGGTTGACATTCGCGTCATGTAGTGAATATTTGAATCATGGTATGGCATATGCATTGTTGTTTAGGACATGCATTTGCATCATTTGCATCATTTAGAAGGCATTATATCATGGTATTTATTACATACAAGATTCTAACTATGTTGGGAAAAAATATTTAACTTTTGAATCCTTGAAAAAGGAAGATCTTTTATGATGAAATTTTATTTTGACAAGGAAAACTTTACAAACTATTAAAGTTGTAGAGCCTTTGTTTAAAGGAGTTTTTTAAATAAAAATCTTTGAAATTTTTGATTTAAAACCCTAAAATTTTTTTGAATGAGAATCTTTGGATGTGAAGCCATAAAATTTTGAAAAATAACCTTTGAAACTTTGAATGTGAATCTCTAATTTTTTTAAATGTGAGTCTTTGAAACTTTGGATGTGAATCTCTAAAAATTTTCGAAGGTAAATCTTTGAAATTTTGGATGAAAATTCCTAAAATTTTTCAAATGTGAATCTTTGAAATTTTGGTTGTGAAATGTTAAAGTTTTTTAATGTGAATTTTTTAAAATTTTCAATGTTAATTTCAAAGTTTTTAGAATAAAAATCTTTAACTTTTGAATGTGAATCTCTAAATTTTTTAAATATAAATTTCGGATGTGAATCTTTAAAGTTTTTGAATGAAAATCTTTAACTTTTAGGAATAAATCGCTAAAATTTTTTAATAAGAATCTTTGAATTCTTAAAGTGATCCTTAAAATTTTTTATGTGAATCCTTGAATTTTTTATATGAAACTTTAAATCTTTTGAATGCTAATCTTTGAATATTGTTTGTGAATTACAATTTGCAAATCTTTATAATGATGAAATTTTTTGCAAAACAGAAACTTTACAAACATGAAGTTCTTGCAAATCTGAAGTTTTTACAAACCTTAAATTCTTGCAAACTTGAAACTCTTGCGAATCTAAAACTCTTGCAAATCTAAAGTTCTTGCCTTAAATTCTTGCAAATCTTCCATTCTTGTGAATCTGAAAGTCTTGCAAATCTTTGAACTCTTATGCACTTGAAGTTCTTGTGAATCTGAAAATCTTGCAAATCTGAAAGTTTTACGAATCTGAAAGTAGGATGAATCTTTGAAATTTTATGACAAACCCTTCAATTTCCAAATTGTGAATCTTTGGATTTCTAAGTTGAAAGTTTTCAATTTTTCTAGACTTGAACAAAATGGACGAAGAGAACATTTTTCCAATTTTAAAATTGTGAAAACCTCTATTTTAGAAGACTGTTTTTCTCAAAGACATCTAAAGATGATCTTTAAATCATTTGGGCAAGATTCGTAAATCTTTTGAGCTGAATCTATTTTAGAGATTTATAAGATTTTCGAGCATAATCTCTAAACTCCTTAGGTAAAATTTGTAATCTTTCAAGCTAAATCTGTTTTAAAGTTAAGATTGATAAGACCTCCGAACATAATCTCTAAGTCCTTCAGGCAAGATTCATAAGTCTTACAAGCTAAATCTATTTTTAAGTTGAGATTTGTAAGACCTCCAGGTGTAATCTCTAAGTTTTTGGGCAAATTCATAAGTCTTCTGAGCTGAATCTATTTTAGAGTCGAGATTTGTAAAACCTCTAAGCATAATCTCTAATACTTTCAAACATAGTTTCTAAGTCCTCCGAGTATGATCTACAAGACCTCTGGGCATGATCTTTTAAAACATTCAAATCCCTTTTTTAAAGTTGTGTAACCTTTGTTTAAATGAGCATTTTTAAATGAATGATTTGTAAAACCTCCAGGCTTAATCTTCAAGTTTTTTGGATGCAATCTATAAGACCTCCGAACATGATTGTCAAAACCTTCAGGTGTTGCCTTTTAAAAAAAAAAAAAGTTATGTGCCTTCATTTTCAAAGTGCCTTTTGAAAAAAAAAAAAAGTTGAATAATTTGGGTTTCGACATAATGGGTATCTATATCTTTACATAATTCATGTTTCACAGAAACTGTGTAAAGATGGGCAGCTATAGATATCTTATTTAATCTGGGGCTCAAACCAATTGCATCCAGATCCAATCCAAGGCCAATTGTCCAATTTCTTACATTTTTTTATATCTTATTTGTCTTATTTATTTATTTATCCTTTTTATGTTTTAGTATTTTATTTATCTGGCTTTAAATTTTATCATAAATCATGTCAATGAAATTTGTAGAGTAATTTGAACACTAATCAAGGATGATCTCAGCAATTAGAACTATAACATGATCTCTTCAAATATTAAAAGAGGATTGAAAAGAAATCAAATCAGGAAATCAAAATTAGATTTAATTTGTGAAATTTTGAGGGATTCTGAAAATTAAGGAAAATCAAGATAATTTCAGAAATTAATTAAATCAATTTTGAAGAGAATAAAAAAAATCAATTCAGTGCATAATCAAATTTGCAATCATTTTCATTCAATGCAAATCCATAAGTGTGTCTCCATCTATTAAGGTAATTTTCATATTTTGTTTATTTATATATTTATTGATATTTTACTTTTTTTATGTATGTTTAAAATAAAATTTAAATATTGTGAGTTTTAAATTATGAATTTTTTTTATCTCATGGGTTTAGAAATTTTAAATTATGAATTCTACAAAACTATTTGAGAATTTCATAATGAAGTTTTTGAAAAAAAATAACAAAATTTTTAATTTTATCAAACTATTAGAGGATTTAAATATTGAATTAGGTTTTACCAAACTATTAGAGAGTTTAATGAATTTTTTAAAATAATAATAATAAAATGTTTAATTCTACCAAACTATTGGAAGATTTAAATCTTGAATTAAGTCTTATCAAAATATTGAAGGACTTAATGAATTTTTGAAAAAAAATAATAAAATTTTAAATCTTATCAAACTTTTGGAGGATTTAAATATTGAATTAGATCTTATCAAACTATTGGAAAGTTTAATGAATTTTCTTAAAATAAATTTCATATATAATTTTACAATAAAATCTCATCAAACTATTAGAAAATCTGCATCAAAATAAATCTTATCAAACTATTAAAAAATATTATTTATTATTTCTTTAAATAAAATTTAAATGAATCATATGATAGAGTCTTTTCAAAGTTGGATAATAATCTCCATGAATACTCCTAGGGTAAGAAATTATCTTAACTTACTACCAAATTATTAGAGTAATTTTAAGATTAATTTTTAATAATTAAATTATTTAATAAATTATAAAGATGTTTTTAGGCTTGGATAACTTGAAATCTAACTAGTACCATTCTTTGAATCTACGCTGTGAGGATGTTATAATTTTTCTCAGGCATAATCATATTCCTGAACTTAAATTTAGTTTTATAGAATAGAATTTACCATTTAAAGATACCTAAGTAAAGTTTGAAATTTCTCTTTAAAATTGGATAAATTCGGTTAAGTGATCAATCATTTCTAAAAAAAATATTGATAGCAACTCATTTAATCTATATTTAATGATAAGTCCATGAATATATGACACTCGTTTTATAACCAAGTATTCTTGTTCTCTACCAAGTCGTCTCTAGACCCCCCTGTCTCCGAAAATGGATCCCCCTTTGTTGCCATCCAAGTTTTGGTCGTTCATGATCATAAGCTTGATCCTGATTCTTACCCCACAATCTGTGTTTGCCGATGATGGGAATATTTCGAGCTGCAGTGCACGATTCTCCTGTGGAAACATTCAGAAGATCGGTTATCCTTTCTGGGGATTGGATCGGCCAGAAAGTTGTGGCTACCCTGGCTTCAGGCTGAATTGCAGTCAAAATATTTCAAAGATTACAATCAATTCAGCTACTTACAAAGTCCTGAATATATATAATTCTACACAAGTCCTTCAAGTAGCTAGAGTTAGTTATTCTGACAGTATTTGTCCAACTTATCTCATCAACTCCACTTTTACTACCAGTCCCTTTGAAAACAACAGGGATACTCTAGAAATAAGGCTGTATTATGGTTGTCAGCCCCTTAAAGTTCCACGTCTAGAAAATCTACCGGGGATTTCACGTCAATTTAAATGCAAAATAAACACAACAAATGTCACAGGTTATTATGTGACAAGGAAGATCACAGAAACGTACTTTGGGAGCTTTGCCACTTTAATAAGCACATCCTTAGCGTCTTGCAACAACAGTGTCATTATTCCAGTCCTGTATTCAGAAGTTCAGTTGTTGGAGGCAAATCGAGATTCAGATACTCTGCAAGAAGCGCTTAAAGCTGGTTTTGTGCTTCACTGGTCTGCAAACGATACTTTCTGTAACCCATGTCTGTACTCTGGTGGGCAGTGTGGGCACAACCTCAACTCCGGTGGATTTGTATGTTACTGTTCAGATGGATCTCATCCCGACGTTTGTCCCTCAAGCTCCCCAGGTACATCTTCCTTCTTATACGTTATGCCTGTTAAAATCTCTTGCTTCTTAAGTCGTAGGATGTTATTTCAAGGAGTCATTGACCAGCTTTTAGTCTAATTCCAGGCTAGAAATTGGAAAACAAATTTGATTAGGATATCGATCTTCTTTCATTCGACCAAATATTTAAGTTTTTGAGTCGATATAGTATTTGTTCCGATTCTATGTTCATTAAGCAGGGATGATAGCTAGACTTTAGTAATATTAAGTCGTCCATTAGCCCGCCATGATAGGAAAAAGGGACGAGCCTTCCTCTTGTTTCAAGTATTGACTCGTTCCCGACTGGAACTTGGGAATTGGGATGGATTTTTATTCATTTCTTCACCAGTAGTGCCGAGTCCACCGACAACCGAATTGGTCCAAATTTCACAAGACCGAAACTATATATGGAGAAATTTTTTGATCAATTATAAAGTGACACTTTTCCTTTGAAAATTTTCATTTAGCTATATTTAGTTATGAATTAAATTTTTAATTTGTTGCTAAATAAAGGAATTGAAGATTTATCAAAATCACTAGTGGCAAATCAAGATGAAACATGTTTCTTCAATCAAATTTCAAAGACTCATAATCCAAATTAATCAGAATTTTCTTACAAATCATCAATTTTTATTTTTAGATAAATCAAAATAATTTAGAGATAATACATGCATCATCAAATCAAATTTCATCTATCAGTCATTTTTTTTTATTTCTAATTAAATTAAAAAATTTAAAGATAAAATAAGCATCTCCTATCAATATAAATATAGAGCTCCTCTAACCAATTTGACACGTAATTTTTCAAAAAAGAAAATCTTAAGAAAAATGTGAAAAAAGAATATTTGAATAAATAAAGTCTCTGAATTCTCACAAGTTTAAGAATAAAGATTAAGAACACAATTAAGAAAAATAAAACATGAAGACAAATGGGAAAGATAAGATATGAACAATCAAAATCTCTAGAAGTCCTACAAGTTTAAGAATGAAGATTAAGAACATAACTAAAGAAAAGAAAACCTAAAGACAAATGGTGTAGAAAATATTTGAAAAATCAAAACCTCCAAAGTTCTAACAAATAAATTCCATAAAACAATTGGGGGAAGAGAAGATTTGAAAAATCAAAGTCTCTAAAGCTACCACAACTTCAAGAAGGAAGATCTGAAGAACAAAGTCTCAAGAGTTCTAACAAACAAATTAAATAAGATAACTGAGTGAAGAGAATATCTGAATAATCAAAGTCTATAGAAATCCAACAAACAAATCCAAGAAAACAATCAGGGGAAGTGAAGATCAAAAGAACCAAAGTCTTTAGAGTTCCCATAAGTTAAAGAATGAAAATCTAAAGAACAAACTCTTTAGAATTTCAACAAACAAATCCAAGTAGAAAGATCTAAAGATTAAAGCCTGAAGATCTAAAAAAATCCGTAAATTGATATCAAATTCTAAAAATCCCTAAATTGGGATCAAATTTCAAGAACTTTAAATTGGGACGAAATACCAAAAATCATTCAATTAAAACCAAATTTCAAGAATCCTTAAATTGGGACTAAGTTCCAAGATTTTTAAGACTTCTTAAATTTTGGGATCAAATTTTAAGAATTTCAAGGATTCCTAAATTTTAGGTTCAAATTTTTTCAATTTAAGAATAAGTTATGAAGATCCTTGCAATGAATTTCTACTAAAAGAAAGAATCAGAAGATTTTTGTTTTTTTTAAGAATTTCCAAAGTTTGTAATTTCAAGTTTGATAAACAAAATTATTATTTGTCTCTAATTTTTCCTATCTTATTTTTTACTTAAAATTTGTGTGTACAAATTTCTAGCAAGTTGTTGGGACAATTTTTGCCTTTCATTTCTTTTCTTCAAAGTTCAAGTTTTCAAGCTACAATCGCACAAAAAAAAACTATGCTAACAAGCAAGCCTTAAGCCTATTCAAGCAAATCATGCAGTCTTCTCTAAATCATAATCAAGCACTTATGTTTATGTTGATCCTTATGAAACTGAAAGAAAGACAAAAGTTCTTGAGAAAAAAATGCATGCTTGAACTCTTTCAATGCCTAACCAAAATACATTCTAGGATATTTTCTTCAAATCAAGGTTTAAAAGAATCTTCTACTAGGCAACTTACTTCTTCTTATTGATCAAGTGTAAGTCAGTTGATTATCATTTAAAGAACAAAATAACAAATCAAGCAACATTTATGTTTCATCATCTTCTTACAAAGAAAATTTTGGGTTAGTGACTATTATGACAACTAGCACAACTTTTTTGGAAAAACAAGTTGCATATTTTGTAAAATTTGTGGAATCCCTTGCATCAAGCAGTAATGAAAAAGATAACTAGATTACCTTCATAATGGATAAGATTAATAATCTTAATGTAAATCAACCAATAGCTTGATATGAACAAATCATCACTTAGTCCTTCAAGATGATGATGGGAATTCCAGCATGTAAGTTGCCAAAGATTCTCAACAAAAGCTCAACAAAGTGATAATTGCTAGCAATTTAAAAATCTTATGAAAGAAGCAACTAAGGATAAAATTGATAGTGTCACTCAACCTTCATACACATATGATGAGTCATATTTTTAAAGGATTGATCATTTAACCTCTAAAGTTTCAAAAGTTTGATGATAGAGAAAATATATGCCAACATGTTGCTCACATTGTGAAAACTTGCAATAATGCTAGCACTAATGGAGATATTCTAGTGAAGTAATTTGTTTGCTCTATAAAAGGCGATGCCTTGCCTTTTATTAATACATAAATTTTGAGCCTGGGACAATCAACAACTAGAAACAATTTTAACATGAATTTCTCATTCGATTTTATAGTACTCACTGCATAGTTAGCATGATTAAGCTCGCAAGCTCACGACAATCAAAAGACGAACCTATCATTGATTATATCTATATAGATGAAAAAATTTGAGCCTTAATTACAAAGAATGATTATCTAAGTCTTCTACCCTTGATATCTTTTAATTTGTCAATCCTAAGACTTTTGAAGGTGCACATGATATGAAGCTAAGTATGATAATTGTTAGAGGTTAAAGCCCTCACATGCAAAAGTTAAAAAAAAAAAAAAAAAAAGATAATCACAAATGTGGCAAAACTTTTACTGACAATGGAAAAAGCAAATTGCCTATAACTACGAATACTAAATCTCTTAAGATATCTTCCAATTTAAAGAAATCTCATAGCCAAAACTTGCTTCTTCTTAAGATAAAGGTAAATGTATAACCATTTTGAAAGAAAGACAAGAAAAAGAGTATCATTTATCTAATTTAGATGTTTTAAACATACTTGAAAAACTTTTGAAGTCCAAGCCAATCTAGTTGTTAGAAATCAAAAAGCCTAAGAAAGCTAATAGAGTAAATGAACCTAACTATTGCAAGTACCAGTGCTTTATTAATCACTTAGTGGAGAAGTTCTTTGTTCTAAAAGACAAAATCTTGCAACTCCATAAGGATGGAAAATTGAGTTTGAGGAAGAAATTGTGAGTTTAATTTTGGTGTCAATAAGTATGATTTCTCAATGTAATATGTTGGGTATGATGATAAATTTTGGTTCTTTTGATTATATATTACTAGTTTCAAGTGCAAGTAAAGCAATTGTTATTTAAGTGAATAGGGGCAATAATCATCCTCAAACTGAAGCTTAAGATAATGAAGGATGAATCCTAGTTACACATAAAATGTTGGGATTTACCTTGAATCTCAGAATCCCACATCGAAAGTTAAGTAAGTTTGAATTTGTCTTGTATCCCACATCGGGAGTTTAGTAAAGGTATAAAGGGTTTCACCCCTATAAATAAGATGTTTTGGTTTTAGTTTAGTAACCTCAGAGAGTTAGACACCAAGAGAATAGCTAAGTGAGTAGGCTATTAAAGGGTGTAATTGGGTTTTGGGTTAAGTTTTGAGTAAGGAGTTTTAGGAGACTTTTCTCATTCTAAAAGTCTCACAATTGTAAAGATTTATTTGATAGTGGATTAGATTTGGAGTAGGCCATTTTGAGTTGGGCTGAACCAAATATATTTGTGTTTTCTTATTCTTGATTTGAGCTTGTTATTTTGTGTGTGGTTGCTGCGCGTGGGTATTGTTGTTTTTCCCAACAAGTGGTATCAGAGCGAGGTTCGAGGTTCGTGGGTCCAAGAGATCGTGAAGCAGTGTTTGAAGATGTCTGAAGAAGGTATGTCTGGTATGTCTATGTCTAAGTTTGAGATTCCGTTATTTGATGGAAAGAGTAATTTTATGTTATGGCAAAGTACGATTCAAGATCTGTTAGTACAACAAGGATTGGATCAGGCATTGGAGAGTAGTAAGCCTGAAGGAATGTCTGATGCTAATTGGAATAGGATTCAGAAGAAGGCTGTTAGTACTATTAGATTGGCGTTAGCTCCAGAAGTAAAGTACAGTGTGTTGACTGAGAGTACTCCGAAGAGTTTGTGGGATAAGCTTGAAGGTATTTATGCTTCGAAGTCATTGACTAATAGATTATGTTTGAAGATGGATCTGTATTCTCTGAAGATGGAAGAAGGTATGAGTCTTCATAATCACCTGAATGAATTTAATAAATTGGTTTCTCAATTGTTAGCGATTTCTGTTGATGAGTTAAAAGATGAAGAGAAGGCTTTAATTTTGCTGTCATCTTTGCCCAAGTCTTATAGGCCTTTAGTTCAGACTGTGTTGGTAGGCAGGTCTACTTTAAAGTTGGATGATGTGACTGCCCTATTGCGTGAGAATGAAAGGTTTATGAGAGCTCAGAACTCATCACCTGGGGAGAGTACACTAGCTGTAGAGGGTTTTGATCGAGGAAGGACTCAAAAGAGGATTGATGGATCGAGATGGAGATCCAAGTCAAGAGACAGAGATTACAGTGATGTAGAATGTTATTATTGTGGTAAGAAGGGACATATCCAAGTGCGCTGTAGGAAGCTGAGAAGGGATATGGCTGCTTTCAAAAGGGCGAATGATGAGAAGAAATCAGATGAAGAAAAGAGTGATACTGCTGCTATTTTGTCTGATGATGATGATGTTGTTTTGACAACTTGTGTGGATGAGACCCAGACTTTGAAAAGTGACAAAGGTTGGGTTTTAGATTCAGCTGCTACAGTTCATGTTTGCAATGATAGGAGCTGCTTTGTGGAGTTGAATGAGAATGAAAAGTATGGGGATATTGTGGTTGCTAACAAAGAAAATGTGCAGATTCAAGGCATTGGGAGTGTTCGCCTTAAATCTCACAATGGTGTTATTTAGGACACTTCGTCATGTAAGGTATGTACCAAATTGTCACTACAATTTGATTGCTTTGGGTGAGTTAGCTTCTCGAGGGTAACATATTATGGTAGTAATGATTGGTTGAAAGTGTACAAGAATGGTAGTGTGATTCTACAAGGGAATAGGGTCAATCACTTGTACATGTTTGATGGAGGCTCAGTTGCTGGAATGCCTGTGATGAAAGAAAAGAAGAAAGGTAAGCATGTTAGCTTTGCAGATACTGTTGAAGTGTTTGGAGATTCAAGTCAAGGGAGGATTTGTTGGGATTTGCCTTGAATCTCAGAATCCCACATCGAAAGTTAAGTAAGTTTGAATTTGTCTTGTATCCCACATCGGGAGTTTAGTAAAGGTATAAAGGGTTTCACCCCTATAAATAAGATGTTTTGGTTTTAGTTTAGTAACCTCAGAGAGTTAGACACCAAGAGAATAGCTAAGTGAGTAGGCTATTAAAGGGTGTAATTGGGTTTTGGGTTAAGTTTTGAGTAAGGAGTTTTATGAGACTTTTTTCATTCTAAAAGTCTCACAATTGTAAAGATTTATTTGATAGTGGATTAGATTTGGAGTAGGCCATTTTGAGTTGGGCTGAACCAAATATATTTGTGTTTTCTTATTCTTGATTTGAGCTTGTTATTTTGTGTGTGGTTGCTGCGCGTGGGTATTGTTGTTTTTCCCAACATAAAAAAGGTCGAAAAGGAATCCATAAAGGCCTGTATGAGTGATAAGAAGAGCCCAGATAATCAAACAATCAGCTAAGAAGCCAACATCAAAGGTGATTCAAACAAAAACAATTTCATCTAAACACGAAAAATCAATGGGACAAATTTCAAGAAGACCAATCATTTTCAATGAATGCATGCCAATTCAGTTCAAGAAAATAAAGTTTGGTTTCCATGACTTGTTACCATGTTGGTGGAAAATAAGAGGCTGAAAATGAAGATAAGAATATTGATAAAGTAGCATTTAAAGCTAGTTATTCTTGTGCTACAAAGATTGATTTTTATGAAGATTTGTTGTTAGGATCTACTTCTCATAATCGACCATTCTTTGTTGCTAGATATGCACATGAGTAAAAGATCAATCAAATCTTAGTAGATGATGGATTTGCTATCAACATCCCTCTTTTAAAGACAATGAAAAAACTTGGAGTTCCTTTAATTGAACTATCGCAAAATTGCTTGATGATCTAAGGATTAAATGAAAGGGGACAAAAAGCTCTTGAAAAAGTTAGGTTTTGATTGATTTGAGAAAATGTTTTTTATTTTCATTTTTTTATTTTGATTTTCTAGAAAAACAATTTTTGTTTTCTATCTTTTGTTTTCTAGAAAATGTATTTGGTCAACAAAAACAAAAATTGTTTTCTAAAAATATAAAATAAGAAAAAAAAGCAATTATGGAAATAATTATTATTAATGGCATTTAATTATAAATATATAATATATATTTATTAATTAATAACTTCCAAAAGTATTCAAATATGGGACCAACTTCTTAACTTACAAAACATAAGCAAAAAAGAAATCATATTCTTTGTTTTCGTAATTGAAAGCATATATGTTTTTTTTCATATTTAAGCTCATTTTCATTTTTGTTTTTAAAAAAATTATTTTCATTTTTTCATTACCAAAGAAATTTTCACTCTTGTTTTTCATTTTCCAAGAAAATAAAATGAAAAATGCTTCTGTTTTCTAAAACCAAACACTACATTAGATTTTAACTTTTCATTAGTTATATGGAATCAAATCCTTTATTCCATGTAATTGATGCTAAGACAACATAAAACATGTTGTTAAGGCAAACATTCATACTCCAAAGCACTTTGTTAATGTTCCAAATATCATAGAAATGAATTATTGTTGATTCTAAGCCATTTTCTACAATAAAGGCTCATTTTGGTGGTGCTAAGTTTCATTTGGTTCTGGCAAAAAAAAGTTTTATTTAAAAAATGCTTTTATAGAAGAAGTATTGCTCGAATAACAAAATAACAAGGTGGAACTGTCAAAACAAAAGAAAAAAAGATTAGTTCCCTTTACCAGCTATAAAGATGATGAAATTACTCAAGATTTAAAGAATTTGACTCTTTCACTTATTAGCTTGGAAGAATCAAATGCTTCTAAACCTCCTTTAAAAGGATTTGTAAGACAATCTTAAGGACCTCTTGTCGAACATTATGATCTACCTTCACATTGTGCTCAGGGCTTTGATCCTAATGCATCAAACTTGTTGTTAAGGCTTAATTCTAGCAATAAGATGTTACAAAATTGGTTCTCGAGACAATTAAGAAAAGATTGAAGAATTAAAATCTTCTCATAAGTTTAAGATGAAAAATCTAAAAAACAAAGTTTCTAAAGTTCCAACAAACAAATTCAAAGACAATTAAGGAAAAGAAGATTTGAAGATTCAAAGTTTCCAAAGCTGCCATAAGTTTAAAAAGGTATATATGAAGAACAAAGTTTTTAGAGTTCCAATAAACAATTCAGGAAGACAAATAAAGGAAGAGATAATCTGAAGAATTAAAATCTCCAAAACTCACACAAGTTCAAGAAGAAAAATCTAAAAAACAAAGTCTTTAAAATTTCAACAAACAAATCTAAAATGAAAGATATGAAAATCAAAGATTGAATATCCAAAAATCCCTAAATTGAGACTAAATTTAAAAAATCTCTAAATTAAGATCAAATTTTAAAAATTCCTAAATTGACATCAAAATTTAAGAATCCTTAAATTGGGATCAAATTTTAAAAACTCTAGATTGAGACCAAATTCAAGAATCTTTAGGGACCATATTTAAAAAATCTCTAATTTTGGATCAACTTTCAAAATTTTCAAAACTTCTTAAATTTTGAGATCAAATTTCAAGAATTTCAAGCAATCCTAAATTTTGGGTTAAATTTTATTAAATTAAGGAATAAGTGATGACCCTTAAGGTGAATATATGCTAAAAAAAAAAGAATAAGATGATTTTTCTTTATTTTAAAATTCTCAAAGATTGTAATTTACAATTATGATAAATTACAATTTTATTTATCTTCAATTTTTTCAGTTTTATTTTTACTTGAAATTTGCATCCTTCAACGTCAGCATTAAATCAATTACCTAGATTACGTTTTTTGCAATCCTTTGTATTCAATAATTGTATCAGGTACAGGTATCCTGAGTACCTATAGTCACTAGTATCTCAACTCCTAGAAGTAGGTTTTGTCAGATTAACATTCATCCATTTGGCGTAGTTATCGAAATTTTCAAAGAGAAATTGATTCTCCTCTACACAAATAAAAATTTTTTGTCATTAATAGAGTACCATTAGTTTTTCTTCTATTTATTGACAAACTTGACACTTGACAACTTCTCCTGTTGAATTTCTATCATTCCCACTACAAATTCCTTCCATAATCTTGCTAATCCCGATCGAAACCTCTTATTAAGAAACTTAGATTCCAATGGTAGATGCATATACATAATGTCTATCTCATCATGAAAAGGTTTTAATGTAAAAGTGTTTTTCATATCCAAATCTCTTCAAAATCGAGTGGTTTTAGTTATCAAAATTTTTCGACCAGAAACAGTTTCTATTTAAACATTTTGGCTTTTCACGATTATAATTCAGGAAATCACATACATTAGTGCTAATTATTTTTTCTTAATCTTTGTAGAAACAGGTGCCTCCAATTTGGAGCTTGGACTAATCATAGGTACGAAATAATATTTTTTTTATAATTATATATATATATAGGAGAAATTAGCCTGTATCAATTTAAAATTTTTTAATTTTATAAATTTTTTAATTATTAATTTTAATAAATTCAAAAAATAAAAATAAATTATTTTTTATTTATCTCTATTATTTTTTGAATCTATTAAAATTAATCACTAAAAAAATATAAAATTTTAATGGTAATTGAATTCTTAATTCATTTTAATATTTGAGGTTTTGAATAGAAAAAAAATTTTTGCTTATTAGTAGGAACACAAGAAAAGAAAACTAAAGACAACGGTAAATAAAACAAAACCCAGGCTATCTAACCGATTTTGCCTTTTTATAATCAACGGCCTATATCCGTTGCCAATGAACTAACAAGGTGTTATACAATCATTTTCTAATTATATTTTCTAATTTAATAAAGAAGAAGGAATACATAATTTTATAATAATAAGTCTTCTAATTATAGAAATAGGAGCAAGATCAACCTGTATAAAATATTTTAGTTTTATATCCTAACTTATAATTTATCCCTTTTAGCAATAGTTGTGTAATTTATTGGTAAGATGTTAAATTTTTAATTTTAATAATAAAAATTTAATTCATGATATTTTCAATTATAAAATAAATCTAATTTATGTCTTTTATCTAATCAACTGTTATGAGATAAAAGATTTAGTATGTTGTTATTTTTTGCAATCTAATTATTCCTACCTAGGTTATCTAACATTTTTGACATACATATACAGGCTTGACAGGGGCTGCAGCTTCAATTATAGGATTACTCTGCACAATATATTTCATTACTTATAGGAACAAGGGAGAATCAGCATCAAATGAAATTTCATGGACTGTCTGGCAGAGAAAGGTAAAGGATAAAGAAAGGATTGATGCATTCATTAGAAAACATTGTTCTCTAACTTCACTGCTATATTCACATTCAGACATCAAGAAAATTACGGATAAATTTGTAGATAAGTTAGGTCAGGGAGGATATGGCAGTGTATACAAAGGTAAATTGCCTGATGGACGACTTGTGGCAGTGAAAGTCCTGAGTGAATCTAAGGGGAATGGAGAGGAATTTATGAATGAAGTGGCTAGCATCAGTAGAACTTCTCATGTCAATATAGTGAGTCTACTAGGGTTTTGTTATGAAAAATCAAAAAGAGCTTTGATTTATGAATTTATGCCCAATGGATCATTGGATAAGTTCATATACTGCCAAGGATCTGACCAAAGTCGTCGACTAGAATGGAAAACTTTGTTTGACATTGCACTTGGAATTGCTAGAGGGCTAGAATACTTGCATCAGGGTTGTAACACGAGGATCCTGCATTTCGACATAAAACCTCACAATATCCTTTTAGATGAGAGCCTTTGTCCCAAGATCTCTGATTTTGGTCTGTCTAAATTATGTGAAAGAAAGGAGAGTATGGTTTCCATGACAGGAGCTAGAGGAACAATTGGATATATTGCTCCAGAAGTGGTTTCTAGAAACTTTGGAGTAGTTTCTTATAAATCTGATGTCTATAGCTATGGAATGATGGTCCTTGAAATGGTTGGAGGAAGAAAAAATATCGATGTTGGAGTGGCTCAAACCAGTGAAGTGTATTTTCCCTCATGGATTTACAAGCATCTAGATCAGGCTATGGACTTGAATCTTCATGGAGTGACAGATGAAGAGGAAGAAGAAATAACAAGAAAGTTGATTATAGTGAGCCTTTGGTGCATTCAATCTGATCCATCAGATCGACCATCAATGACCAAGGTGTTAGAAATGTTGCAAGGAAGCCTTCATTCATTGGAAATTCCACCGAGACCTTTTGTATCATCTCCTGTAAGATCCCCTAAATCTGCTTCCACAACATGATCATTGTAGGCCTAGTCTCAATTGAAAATTTTGTAATTGATTGCAAAGTTGAAAATGGCAATGTAAACTATGATTATGAGTTTACAATTGCAGTGAAAACTCATGCACTTAATTGTGATTTACAAGCACTGTCCTTTGTGCATTTTATGGCTTCACATAAAAACTACTTTCCCTTTTCCCCTAATCTAAAACCGATAGACTTTGGATTCATCTGTCGCTTGTTATCATTGCAATGACAAGTTGCTACTGTTTCATTTGATCAGTAGACAAAATACAAGTTCCCCTCTCTCTATTTTCATTTTGTTGATCATACCATTGATTTCCAGGCCAGGAGCATGACTTAGTGGGATCACTAAATTTCATCTATATATATAAAAGGTAATTTTAAAATTGATTCCATTTAATGATAGATTTGAGGTATAAGATTTTTTACTTCTTTTTTACGTCTTTTTATCCTAACTTAGGTAAAAATTGATAATGGTAAATCGGAACCATTTCTAGTGCCCTTATTAATTACAAGATTTGCCAACACAGAGCACTTTGTTGCTTCTGTTGAAGAACTTCTACTTGAGCACAGGTGTTCGTCTTGCCTTTTAAGCCTTGTATTGATTCAAAAATGAAACCTTCAAGCATAGAAGTAATTGGCAGACACACGTGCTACAAATGCCCTTTACCTTAGCTTCTTTCATCTCTACAAGTTATGGTATGCAATAAGACTGACTGAAATGCCTAAGATACAATAAAGTTTAGTTTGATATCACCTTAAGCTATTCCAGCCAACAGCTCTCCTTTGTATCGATCTGTAAATTTAATGTTAGTTCTCATTGAGACCTGCAATATATCCGAAACTTTGTAATAAAGTAACCTCTCCTCACCTAAACTTTTTTGTACCAAAGGGCAAAAAAAAAAAAACACTAACCATGTACCTAAGGTTTCGTTCAATAAGAAATACATAAATTTGGCTACTCAAGGCAGCCCTTTTTTATGCATAATTTTAATACTACTAAGGCCACTGCTCAGTAATGGATTCCTAATTAGTTGATTTTTTTCATGAGTCATTTGATATTTCAACCTGCCAGGTAATGTTTTTGAGAAATCTAAAGCCTGCTAAGAAAAGCAAGAAAAAGTTTATAAGATTCAACTAAGACAGATCAGTACATTATAGCAGAAACTGATAGAATACTTTCATTTAGCATTGGGGCTGTTGTTTTCACAGTAGAATTTATAATGTTAAGACTTTTCACTTAATTAGACTTTGGTTTCTGAAGATACATACAAAAAAATTATAACATTTATGAGAAAAGTCACACTCAATCCGATAACTTATGCTGGACTGTGATGCATTGCAACATTACAAAAGCAGAAGTAAAAAGTAAATTACCTCCTCAAGTGGATAGATGCGCATGCTTTATTTAAGATGCTCTTCCTGTAAGTAATCACCAGACTAAGCCTTTTTTTCTCCTAAACCTATCGACGCGGTCAGTACTCATTCGAGACTTCTCAGGCTTATTTGACTTCTTAGACTTCTCAAGTCGACTATCTAAACTGTTTCTGGAAACTTCTGGAAGGTCAGCACCCAATTCAAAAGTATCTGAAGTTCCACGATCAGATGGTTTGCTTTGATTGTCATTGTTTACTGCTGTTTTTTCAGAACCGTTTGAGGCTGCTTTTGATTTGTTTAGGGATAGTACAAATTTCTTCAGATGTCTAATGAATTCTGGATAGATCTCAAGATTGCAATGTCCTCCTCCATTCACCCATAATGGATCGTACTTATGCTGGCAAAGCTCCCAAAGCTGTTTACCATGGGAGCAATCAACAACTTCATCCGCTGTCCCCTGCCAAAGGAACAAAATGAGCTTCATCACTACTTCTAAATTAAGAATTAAAAAAAAAAAAAAGGTTTAGGGAGCATGAGCAAGTGAGCAGATGTGTTCAGTTGTCATAGTTAACCACAGTCACCACTCACCACAAACCTGAACATGGGGAAAAAAAACAAGAAACGAAAGCAAACTGCACTTGCGCTGTGTTCAAAGACCCACAAAAAAAAAATCTATTGATATATATATATATATATATCTTTTTCTGATTAAAAACACATATATCTACTTCTCTCTTTTTTAACAAAGTCTTAAATTCTCAAAACCTACATAACATATGGCACAATATGAAGTATTAAAGATAAGTTAATTCACTGGTACCTATGAAATAAAATGCATTACTTGTGGACAATGCTGTTAACTTCATTTAATTTCACATAAGAATCTCAATTAACCATTTACAGACAAAACAATAAACCAAATCCAGACTAATTTAGCTAAAACAAGTGAGAGGTTTAAATATTCATTTAGTACAAGTATTCTTATTGAGAATCCATGATCCATGATATTTTTGTCAAGGTTGAGTTTTCTTCAAACCAATCTTTCAAGATTTTCTTTCTTAGATTGTTTGGATAAAATTTTCAAGATAGAAATTTGTTCACAGTTTGGAACATCATATGGGTGCCTAATAATACCAAAACACCTACTTACCAGAAGAAACATGCAATACTAACGTTAATGTGTCAAATCAAAGCAGGCTGGAGAGAGAGAGAGAAGGGAGAAATTGGTGATGAAACAAGATGGGAAGGATAGATATTAAAACAATGGGAACAATACTTACGTGAATTACCAAAACTTGACAGTTCACTGCACCAATTTTGTCAATATTCTGAAAATTAGAATGGGGAAAAAAAACCAGTAATGAAGGTCACAGCCCATAAGATAAAACAAGAAATTTGAAATAGGGTGACTAACAAAGACTTACCTTATAAATGTCAAACCAGTATGTCTTCTTAACAGGGTACAACACTCTCATGCCAGACAAAATTGGGCTATGTAGAACCACACCTCTCAAGTTTGGCAAACGAGAAGCAAGATCGACAGTGGGTCCACTACCAACAGACTGACCATATAATATTAATTGTTCATCTTTAACTCCATACTGTTCCTTAAGGCACTTATATGCTGCATCTATGTCTGAATATGTATTACACTCAGTTGGCTGTTTCAAATAAAAGAAAGTGACTATTAGAATACAGGTTTTCAGCAAAGCAGTAAAATGTTTGTTCATTACATACAACAAATCAGAAATGACATGGCTGCATAGAAAATTCATAGATTTTGAAGCACATTGAACACAGCAAATTAATGAGAAGCCCCATAGCGTTTGCTAGAAACTAGTACATAAACTAGTACATAAAATAACAAAATAATAGGAAAAAAATAGAATGATGCAAACATTTGGATCAACATCAACCAATACAGCCAGTTATTATATGATATAAAATAAACTGCCGAACACTCCAAGCATTCTAAGAACTCAAATCTTGCATATTAAATGAACACTGTTCCATTAGTGGAAAAAGAAAAGGAAAGCACCGGCCAGAGATTATTGTATAATTATTTAAAATGTCCATTATGATAGTTAAATTACTACAGCCAATATGAAAAAGGGCAACTTTTGCTCCCAACATTAGCAAATAAGAAAACAGAAGCCAGGTGACCAACCTTCCCAGTTGATTGTCCATAGCCAGAGTAATCATACCTAGAAAAAGGAAAATGAGTGATATTAGGAACATTTTAGAAAAATAAATAAATATATGGAAAGGCTAGACTAAAAATAGCCATGTAGAGAAAAAGGATGATAAAATATTCTACTTTCAGGACTTCTAATTTTCTGTACAATCATTTGATGTGACTCTAGAAACATTGTCCAGAAGAATTTGACAGGAAAAGATTTCGAAATTTTTTTTTTTTTATTTTGGATAATACTTTCCCAAAAATTTTAAATGCTTAAGAACAGGAGAATGTTGTTCGTTAGTCTTTGGCTGGTTGAGATTCTGATGAAAGTTTCTTCATTTGTTTGAATGGCAGCTCAATCTTGCATCATAGCTCACAGAACTTTGGAAAGAGCTATATATATATAAGGATTGAAGACCCTGCAGTTCACCTTCTCCTACGAAGTCTCCACAGGAGAATAACATGCTCATATTATTTGGGGGTTCAATAGGTAATGCCAAGTCAGCACCTAATTCTAAGGCAAACTTTTCTAATTTTCGCTTAGAAATATTGTATCTGCAAGGAAGCACAGGCTCGTTTTTCTCTTCCTCATCATTTGTTGGCTTTTTTTGATATACTTATGTCAGCACCTTCATGAGGGTACTAAAGTATCACACTTCTCAAAAGGTAAACATATTACATCATGCATCCAAATTCAAGCCACACTGTGCTTGCAAACAGAAGGAAACCTCAACAGTTTGACATCAAGCAAATGCAATGTGGCCAAGAAAACACACACAGGAGACAATCATTTCCATAATAGGTTGCCAACTCTGATCTTTACAAGGATAAGAGAATGCATATCAGCATATGTCACAAACAAAATTGTGATTGTTAATAGATTGATACCATAAGGCAACAAACCTAAGCCCTAACTTAAAAGTACAGCAACAACAGCCCAAATGAACTAAACTGCCATTGGTAAACTTCTTACGAATCATTAATAGAAGTAAGAACAAAGCCTAAAATAACTTCCTTACAGATATGATTCATTATTAACTAGTCTGTAAGTGAAAAAATCTAACAAACAATGTTCCTTGCATTCATTGTACATTTGAATAACTACAATGATCGATATTTATCAGTTATCACTTTGCAGTGTGGTGATATTTAGTTGCTCACACTTTGCAGTCTGCTCAAACAACAAGCAGTCACGTTCTAACCAATCAACTGCACACATAGACCCAAACTTGTTGCATGGGATACTATCATTCGACTTAAAAGGAGAATGTTTCCTTCTCTTTTCTTTCACTTTATTCCTGTTATAATATATCATTATGTTTTTTTGTATATCTTTCAATCCTAATACAGACCTACATATGCCCATATAGTGACCCAAACAAATCTACCCCCATTTACCTTTTGTCTGCTGGTATGGTGAAAACCATGCTCTACATACTCATACTGCAGTTCAAGTTACTCAAATCCAACTTTTCCAAGTGAACATAGATAAGCAACAATTACAAGATCCTATCAACTTCAAGGAATAATGATAAACATAGCATAATAGTTGGAGAAGTGATAATGACACAGAGGAAAGGAACGAAAGCAGAAAAATTCACAAACATGGGAATTAAATGGAAACTAATCAAGAACATTTTTTAGCCACAATAATGCAAGAACTTTAGTAAACCTTATTGTGAAAAGAAGTCAAGATTTCATTGCTCCACAGTCGTAATAGGATACAGTAAATCAAACTTCCCTAATGTTATTCAAATGTATAAGACAAAAACTAGAAAAATTCAAAAGTTGAGAAATATCTCTTCAGTTGGGCATAATTCCTCTAGTGGAACAGAAGGCTATTATGATGGTGTGACCTATATTCTATGACAACAGAACATCCAATAAAAGAACAACACACCTACACAATCAACGTATCAAAATTTGGACATTCTAATCATTAGTCTACACATTTTTCATTTTCTCTCTTGATATTTGCCTGCATGTCAATGTCCTTGGGCAAAGCTTCACAGCACTGTTTGCAAAAAAGTATAATTCCATCACATCCAACTCCTCAACAACAAGTAACCATTACTAATATGGTTTAGGGTAAAAAGCATCCCTTTTACACTGCCTTAAGTAGGCGTGCTTGATCAGTAAAAAGCAAAAAGTCCCACAGCATTTCAATTAAGCCTCAAGAGCATCCACGCCCAGATAACACTGCTATCCTGCCCTCACAGTGCAGAAGCTGTACTAAAGAAAGGAACAAATAAAAAGAAACTTTAAGCCCTAAGTAACTTAACAAAAACGCCTTTACCAATAGTTCTTTCAAAGTCTTCTCTTTCTCCTTCTTTCTCTCTTTAGAAATGAAGCCAATTAAAGCAAAACCACTACCACCAATCTTACAACGTTGCAAATATCAAAATCAGCATAACTTTCACTAATTGCCAGCCTAAAATTTCTTTTCTTTCCCTAACATTCACCATGAAACTATTCTCAATCAGACAGCTGAATCTAAGAAAATTCTACTTCACAACTAATAGAGTAAATAAAACAGTCACAAACTTGCCTTTTCGATTTTTAAAAAAATTTCCAAAATTATCCAACAGTCATAAAACCCCAAAATACCAAGAAAATCACACCAAACCACACAAATCAAAACCCAACCATTTTTTTTTTTTTAACGAAAAAGGTGGTAGCGTAGGATAGGAAAAGGAATCGCAAATGCTGAGATATGAACTCGGACCCGCTAATGTCACTGCTAACTGCATGAACCAATTAAGTTAATCTTTGGATTACCGACCAACTACTTTCACCAAGCTAAAACAACTTTAATTCAAACAAAATAGCTAAAACCTAAGACTCCAACAAATATGTTTTAAATCGAAAGAATACTTCCTATTATGTAGTCCTAGACTCAGAGAAATTCAATACGTATAAAAAAAATATAAAGGCAAAAAAAATTACCCCATAAGATTGACTCGAAGGCGATTACACAACTCGACGAAAAGCTCAAACATTTGTCCCAAATCAGCGGCATTTCCATGAGAATACAAGATAGTAGCGGAAGCTTTCGGGTGCTTTATATGGACAGCGACGATGTCGTTTCCACGGCGCGTGCGAAGCTTCAAGACGTCGACGTCATCCCTCCTCGGTACCTCCGGTATGTAAAGCCGACCGCCGCATGACTCGTCTTCTACCACTCTGTAAGACGGCGGATTTGGCGGGAAGAACGCGAATTTCGCGGCGATCGACGACGTGACTCCTCCCATCTCCTTCTTAGCATCAGCAGATATTCCTCTTTCATTCAAATGACCAAAAAAGCTAAGCCGCCTCGAAACACCAACTCTCAATCTCCACCGTCCGATCTTCAGATCTTTCTTTTGTTTACATATGACAGAAAAATAAAAGAAACGAGAAAAAGAGGAAATTAAAAGGCAGAGAAGCGGCGCGTGAATTTGGGTAGGGAGGCGCGTGGGATGTTGAAGCAGCCGTGACGCAACAAAGTTGTAAGACGAGGAATCTCAACTCTCGTGTTTTTTTAACGTCTTGAACTTTGGGAACTCAGCTTAATGGGAATTGTCTTTTAACAAAGAGAATGGAAAAAAGCGCGTGGATTACAAAGCGTCGCCTGACGGCGACTTTGACAAATGATGTACACATGACATATATGTCTTTGTTTGTCTAGTTATTGTACGATTAGTTACATCTCAACTATTTTGGTGATGTACAAAAGGATGACATGGCTTTCCAAATTTTTGGGTTTATGGCAAATATTTCAATGTAAAATTATCTTATTTATTGTAGAGTTTTTATATTTCTAAAAAAGAATAGTTAATAACAATTTATTTGGGCTTGATTTTAAATAAAAATATATTTTTCATCTTATAAATAAAAAAATTTTCATTTCCTTTTTGGCATTTGAACATTTTTTAACTTATTTCATTGATATTTTATATATTTTATAAAATTAAATTTTTGTAAATATATATTTGAGAACCTCTTCAAATATTTTGAAATATATTTTTATGTTTTAATTATTAATATTTAAAACAAATAATCAAAGTTGAAAACATTTGAACACTAAATATCAAATTAAAACAATATTTACGAGACAAAGAGAATAATTAAAATAATCAAACCCAATCTGAATTGGATAATATTTTTTATTAAGCTTACACGAATCGATTTCGATAGTGGGTCTTTGAATTTAAAAAAAATAAATTTTTATATTACTTTTAATTTATTTAGATAAATTTAAAAATAAAATATTTTATTTCAGATGAAAATTTAAAAAATATATAAAATTGATATAGGTCGATAATTTGGATTTTAATTTATGACTAAAAACTGAATCCAATTAAATAGAGCTATTTACTATTCAAAAGAATATAATAAAAGAATTAATCAAATCAAATTGAATATTATGATTCAAATTGACTTTTTATTTTCTTATTTTTTATCAACTCTACAAAGGTGTTAGAAGTGTGACAAATAATGCATTAAATATATTTATAAAAATTAATTAACTAATTAATTAATATGCACATGTTATCCAATCTTTAAGTTTATATTGTCACTATCAATATATAAAATAATAATTTTTTTGAATTTTTTTTTGTTTGATTCATCGAGATCAAATTTGGTATTTTGATTGTAATAAGATTTATTTAAATGAAATTAATTATTATAATGATAAGATTAAAATTAACGATTAAATATATATTTGATACTAATATCACGATGATGATAAAAAAATAATTAAAAACGTTAGATTAAATTTTGTATAAAATAAAAATTATAAATTATTTGATATTTATGAAATTAATAGTTTTGTTAATAAATAATTAAAATTTAATAAAAAATGGTAGAGATATGTCCAATAATTTTTTAAAAAAAATAACACAAATCAATAATAATCTATAAGATAATAATCATTTTTATATAAAATAATAATTATTTTTTCTTCAAAATAAACTTATAAAATAAAATGAATGAAAAAAAGGCTTAAGTGGCACGACAATTCATTTGTATACTATAGTTGCAAAGGCAAAAAAATAATAATAATAAAATAAAAACTGAAGAATGAGTATTTTTCAAAAAAGACTACAATGAGAATGAAAAATCCAGTGGGATCCAAATGCAACTTATTTAGTGATTGTGTTTAAAAATAGCAAATGAATTTATTAAAAAAATTATTATTGAAAATAATAAGTAAATGCATACCGTAAATTGATTTTAATGTATTTTGCACTAAAATGTTTAGGATTTTTCATGGTAATAATCTTTGATAGTTTTTAATGATCTATCAAATGAAAAACCTTTTAACGAGAAAAATATATAAAGAAAAGATGAAAACAAATCTTTTAACATAAAAATAAAACAAAAAAGTCGTGCTACTTACCCTATTAACTTTATCTCAAATTTTTATACTCCTATCTTGACATATAATTATTAGATAAATTCAATGTGTAATCTACTAATTCATGTGTAAGTCAATTAATTCACAAATGAGATATTACAATCAAATTAATAATTATATTTTTGGTTAAAAATAATAATATTTATGAAAAAATTATAAAGATATCCATGAATAGGATATGGATAGGGTAGAGCCATCTCCATCTCCATCATCAAATTTTTATATTATACACATCATTATACATATATCCTATGAGTATTTTAAATTTACCCATATCTCTATCTCCATGGGTATTTAATAAATATAGATAATCTCAAAACTCATAGCTTTAAAAAAAAAAACTAAAACTAAAATTTTTGTTAGGATTTTTTTAATTTTCATCTTGAATTTTTAGATTTTTTTATAAATATATATTAATATTTTTTTTCAATAAAATATATTAATTTTAATTAATTTAAAATAATAATTTATATTATTTAATAAAAATTTATATACTAAATATATATAAATATCTATGTTGGGTATGAGTACGATATGAGTGTTATATTATACATCCCTATCTTCGTAGTCAATAAAAATTTAAAATCATACACATTCTCATCCTCATCTCCATATCTATAATGTAATACTCATCCTCATCCTTATTCAGATAAAAAATTAAGTTTTCTATTGGATAGGTAAAATTGATATTCCTAAAAAGTGATGAGCTAAATAATATTTTATTAAAAAATAAGACTTTGTTTTATAGTATTTTTGTTATTTATATTTTACTTTTGAAAGTAAAAAAAATATATTTAGATACAATAGCAAATAAAATTTTGAAAGATTGCACATAAAATATGTAATTTTAAGATGACAAAATGTATTGTTTTACTTTTATATAGATTAATTAGATTACAATAGGTATTGCATTTTTATCATTTGTCAATTTTAAATCAATTATAATAATATTGCTTTTTACCTATTTTTTCTTTATAACAAAATTTTAATATATAAATATATATATATATGGAGAGATCAATTTACACCAATATAAAAATAAAAAAAATTACATCTTTATTTAAATATTGATTTTAATAGATTTAAAGGATTAAAAAGATAAATAAAAATAAAAAATAATTTAATCTCATCTCTTAGATTTATTAAAATTAGTAGTTATAAAAAAGTATAAAATTTTTTAAATTAATAGTTATAAAAAAGTATAGAATTTTTTAATATAAGTTGATTATTCCCATATATATAAATATATTTTAAATAATTACCTAAATGAGCCTATTTGTCGTGTTAAATTAACAAAGTTATTTAAAAGGTCTAAATAGAAAAAATAACAAAAAATATATAAAAGGATCGCAATAACATTTTAATCCCTAAATTTCCCCGTAACTTCCCCACTCCCAAGAGAACGAAAAAAACAAAAAAAAAAAAAGGAGAAAGAAAAAGAGAACGAGGATTGGGAGAGAATTTGACTAAAATCTCCATCGGTCGAAGAACGTGGGAAGCTTGAAAGAGTGTCTTTGAATAGTATAAATAAATCAAATTACTTTGTATTTTAATAGAATTAGATCATATGTATAAATATGATGATTTATGTATTTATATAGTATAAAATATTAGAATTTATATTTTTATATTTTATTTTATATAAAAATTATATATTATAATTCGCATCAATATAAAATTATAAAATATAATTTTTTATTTTGCTAAATTTATATATAATTATTATTATAATTTTAAATCGTGTTATTTTTATATTTTTTATATCATATTCGTATCGTATCATCGTATCATATTTTAAATTATTAAATTTAATTCAATAAATATTTTAATATAATTTATTTATTATTTAATTGATTTTGGGTTTGAGTTCGGACTATTCAATTATCAAATATTTTAATATTAGATTTAAGAGATTTATAAATTTAATTTAATTTTTATTTTTTTTAATATATTTAATAATCGTATTATATTTTAAATTATTAAATATAATTAAGTGAATATTTTAATATAATTTATTTATTATTTAATTGATTTGAGTTTGAGTTCGAATTATTTAATTATCAAATATTTTAATATTAGATTAAGAGATTTATGAATTTAATTAAATTTTTATTTTTTAATATATTTAATATATATAAATAAATAATTAAAATATAATTTTTAATATTTATATTTATAATTTTAGTAAACTTAATCTAATTTTTTAAATCGAAATCAAATTGTTCAAATAAGTTATAAATTAAATTTAAATAAAAAATTAAATTAAATTAAATTTAAATCGGATTTCATTAAATTTATGAACTAAATCTAACTTGAGCTTAAAAATGAATGAATTAAACTAAATTCGATTATCTCTCTAGCCTCCACTGTGGTGGACGCCTCTTGCCAAACAAACGAGCTTCGGCGAAGGTGGAAGTCCCATTTGTGCGACGCTAAAATTCTCCACGACCTCAAACGAAGCCTAAATAAATAATTCAGAATAAGATAAAGCCACAGCACAGTTGACAAATGGAACACGTAAATTTTAACTACACAAACACGTAAGTGCGTTCAAGAACAAATTGTGCACAAGAAATTGGCTTCTTTTTTTTTTTTCAAATAAATCATTCTTTTTTATTTACTTATTATTCACCAACCTTCTGTTGGGTGGATGCGTGGGGCCTACCATCCTTCCCAAGTGAATGTGTTTTTCAAGTGCCACCGACGTGTAAAATAATATTGACATTTGGCAACTATTTAAACGTTTGGCACGCTGTGCTTACCCGTTCGAGCCATTCGTATGTTAAGCGGCTATCAATGGACAGAAGAAGTGTGCATGCGTTAGAAAAGAAAAAAACGAGAATTACAAAATATTTAGAACTAATATCATTTGAAAAAATCATATTTTGAATTATTATTATTAGATATTTTTACAGGTGGGGTTATGGAAAATGACTTTTCAAGCCCCACCTTGACCCATACACATATTTTATTATTAACTAATTTTTCATTAATTTTAATAAAAATATATGTTTTAAAATATTAATATAAAATTAGTTTATTTTTAAAATAACTTTAACTTTTTAAATTCAATCAGATTGAGTTTAGTCAAATCTTGGATAAATTTGAGTATATTACTTATTTTAATCCGATTAATTGAATTTAACCATAGAATAATCAGATTTGACTTTAATAAATTTTCGTAATTACTCTGATGATCAAAGCTACAACAACCAGCTTTGCTATCATCAATAGTTATTCTCCTCTTTCTTCGTATCGGAGAGAGATCATTATTGTCTATTAATTCGTGTGGTAAAGAATTTAATTTTTTTAACTAATTTTTTTATTTTAAATTTTGTAAATAAAATTTATAAGATTTGATCTTATTAGATTCTGAATTAGTTAAAATTTAAAATAATTATCAAATATAAAAAAAATTTAAAAAAATATTGATAGAAAATCATCATTTTTTCTCTCTCTTATTTTATTTTTTATCTCTTTGCCTCGAAAAGAAAGACAATCAAATATAAATAATGTTGAAATTGGGGTCATTTTTATCACATTTGTTTCGGTTCAAGAGCTCAACAAATATTGTTATGTTGACATTTCTCACATACGACTTTAAAATGTTGAGGGTTTTTTGTGTAGGATCCAAGTGATACCAGATAAAGGAGCTGAGTAAAATAAAATCTACAAAAAACTAGGGCATTATCGGTTTTTCCGGTGATTTTCTCTTTGATATTCAAAACAATTAAGCATTCAAAGAAGCAAAGACCAAGAAAGAGAAAATGCAATTAAGTCCCTTATGGATAAGAACTTACAATCCTTGGCCTAGATATTTAGACTTTGAGTCTAGTCATAAAAAAAAAGTTAGACACTTATCTTCATTTCTTTCTTTCCTAACAAATTACTATTTTTCATGACTATGGGTTCCAAATATTTGTGGTCGATCATCCTTTCTTGTAAAAAATAAACACTTTTTTTTAACTTTTTTTTTTCTAAATGTAGTTTCCTTGAAACCCACTCACTTTCTTTGGCATACAAAACCACTCTCTTTCTGTCACGCGCTTTAAAATGGATAAGTGGAAATCCGATGGAAAGGATGTTTTCATCTTTTATTTTATCCATCGAAGTGCGAACCCGGCTGAATGCCACACTCTCTTCTTCATGATTGAAGCCTAGAAAAGCATATTAACAATCATCCTTTTCAATTCCTTTCTTTCGTTAAACTTTTTTTTTACTTTGTTTCCTTTTTGTTTGAATCATCTCTTTCAGCTTTTCTCCTTTTTTTTTTTCATTGAAAAAAGTTTTTGCTTTTTCAATATTAAGGTTTTTTTTTTTATTATATCTCTTTTTTTCTCTACTTTTTAGTAAGAAGATTAATAATGCTTTTTACTATAAAATAAAAATACAAAAAGCTACACTTCCCTAATCTCTATAACCAAAGACTATCCAACTAACGGCCTTTTCTTTATATTGTTGGGTCTTTCTCAAACCTACTAGATCTTTAATTCCACTAAAAGAAATTGGATACACAATTACTACCACTTGTTTTTTGTTTGTAATTTTATTTTGGGATAATGAATTCAGCTTTATGTTTCAAGCATAAAAATATATGCATCTGAATTAAACCTTAAAGTGTTCATGGATTGGACATTGATACATGAAAAACATAAATTTCGAGCTCACCCATTAATTTTATATTTTTATTAAGATATTAAAAGAATTTTTATATTAAGATTTTAACTTTAGATAATAAAATATATTATTATATATCTAATCTATTATATTATAATATATAAAGTTATATGATAAAAATTACTTATATAGTTTTTAACGATACATAAGATAATACTTATATTAGTTTATTTATCAAACAAATTTTTTTAATAAATAATTTAAATTTAATATTTTAGATACTTATTTAAATTCAAATCAAAATCTATTTGAAATCGAAACTTTTTCATAAATTTTGAATTCAAATATATAAAGTCATAATATATCTTTTCTTTTGAAATTTAATTATAGTTCCAAATATATATATTTAATAAAATTTTATTTTATGCCAACTAATTCTATTTAATAAATTATTTAAATTTAATATTTTTAGATAATTATTTAAATTCTAATCAAAATCTTTCAAAAATTAAAAATTTAACATAAATTTTAAATTCAAATGTATTAAATCTTAATTTATCATATTTTTAATTTAATTATGGTTCCAAATATATATATGTGCTTAAAAATTTTTATCTATTGAAATTAGAATTTGAGAACAAAAATAAAGAGCATAAGGGAGATCAGCCCATTCAAGTCAATATTATTTTATTTGTTATTATTAAAATTAGAAATTGAAGAAGATAATTTTTTTTATTTGATGATTATGGTTTATTGATTTTGACAAAAATTGACAAAAGTTAGAAAGAAGTAAAGGTATCCTTATACTCATGAACAAAAAAATCCATTTCTACCATTTTTACTCTCAAAATATGGTTTATATTAAAATTAATAATTAAGCAAAATAAAATAAAATAGAATTTGAATTGGTCAAGTATTAAGATTTATTTAAAACTTATTTGGTGATTAACTCTAAGTTAATAAATTATTGACTAAAAGGCATGTATTACTAAAATAATAAGAGCTTGCATCTTTATATAAAAAGATGAGATATTTGAATGTTGCCAAAGAAATTAGATAAAAATATAATTCTGTCTTTGGGAACAAATATAATGTTTTATTATTTTTATGTTATATACTTGGCTAATTTATTTGTTTCTCTTTAGTCCATTACTTTTTTATAATTTTGTTTAGATTTATTATAATTAATTTTTTGTATTTTTTTTGTTTCAATCATTTATTTAATGTTTTTGTTCTCTATTAATTCATTAACATATTTGCTCTTATTATTATATATTTTTAATATAAAAAAATTAATATGTAAACTTATATTCTTCATTTTTTTAGTAGCATTTTTTTATTATTACTTTTTTTTATCTACAATGGATGGTATGAGAAGAATGATGATCACTACCATATTTGACCTACCAAATATACTCTATCAATTATGTTAAAAACGAATAAAAATAAATAATATTTGAAAAAAATGATATATTTTTAAGCATAACATAAAGAATCATTGTTTCCCTTTTATCTAAAAAAAATAACTTTATTTTGTTGACATAAAAATAATTGTTAGGCTAATACATTTGTGTAATAATTACTTGAAGTATGTCAAAAATAAGAACTAATAAAAAGCAAATGGTTATGACCAAATTAATAATTGTGATTTGTTATTCAATCAAATATATATATACGAAATTATAAAATATTATGATTCAATAGTTTAGGAATATTCTATTAATATAAAATGTTTTTCACAATTTAATCAAATAATATATATTTATCAATATCAACATTATCATAAAAACAATTATTAATCTTAACTATTGAAAGATTTTTTATTAACCAAGAAAAAAACGGTAGTGAAATTTTTAATGTTTAGCAAATGACTTGAAGAAAATATTTTTTTATGAAAAAGAAAGGATTTTTATAATTCTTAAAAATTTACAAAAGCTTAAACTTCTTTTAGATGAACAATATCATTTATAATATATTATATATAGATTGTCATTTAATTGTAGCTTAGCATTTATGAATGTATGATTATTTATTAGATCAATAATAATTTGTATTTTTTTATTAAGATAATGTTGACACCCAATTTGATCCAGGCTCGGATCAATTAGACCTAGTCCAAATGGGTAAAATAGGCCTAGTTTTGCTTTTATTTTTATTAGTATTATTTTTTTTTTTTTTTTATTTTTTAAATATATTTATTATTTATCTACTAGTATATTTATTTTTATTTATTAACATATTATTTTTTTTGTATCATTTATTTATTAATATATATATGTTTTCTTTATATTATTTATTTTTTTTCTCTTTAATTTTATCTTTTCTTGATAATCTTCGGCTGGGATTAAGATTAAAAAATTGGGATGCATTCTGCTGTGAATAAAGGCCATAGAGAATCATAGTTGGATTAAATCATTAAAAACCTAATTAGAAAGGGAATTTGAATTGGTAAAGGATTCTGAGATTGAATCTCTATAAATAGGTACTGAAACAGAACAGAAAAGACACATATAGAGAGGAAACAGAAGATAAAAAAGGGTTTTGGTGCGTTAGAACAGTTTTAGGAATCGGTAGGAATTTCTTTTGAATTTTTGGCATTTTTTTCTGGAAAATTTCTAGAATCCGACGAAATTTTTTGGTGAACTTTGAATTTTTCGACTAGTTTTTCGGCCAAATTTGAAGATTCTGGTGACTTTTTCTAGATTTCGATAGAAATTCAAACAAAATCTAGGATTGTTTAGAGAGAGGGAAGAGAAAAGGAAGAGAAGAAAGAGAGAGGAAAGAAGCGATCTGCTGAAAAATAGAGGTTAGAGCCTTTTATACTTGCTGAAAACGACATCGTTTTGGCGTTACTATTCCCAGAAGATCCGCGCGTTTTGAAATCAGACGACCCGACCCGAGCGCCAACCTGCGTGTGACCCAAGTGCTACCCGACCCCTGGAGCCGAGCAGACGTTCCCGAGCTGCGTCTTCGAGTTGCTCTTTCTATCTTGAGCCGAGCCGTTTTCCAGCCAAGCCGAGCCATTCAAAAGGTTTATTTATTTATTATTATTATTATTATTATTATTTATTGATTAGATTAGAATTATTTAGTATTTTTATTTTATTTTATTTTTTTTAAATAAAATTCTAAAAAAATATATTTTTAAGGAAAAATTGAAAGTATCAATTTTCTTTGAAAATAAGTTTTTCTAAAAAATATTTTTGAGGAAAAGTTGAAAGTATCAATTTTCTTTGAAAATATTTTTTTAAAAAAGGGTTTTTTTTTAGGAGAAGTTGAAAGTATTAATTTTCCTTGAAATTAAAGTTTCAAAAAAATATATTAGGAAAAAGTTGAAAGTATTAATTTTCTTTGTACAAAAACAATGAGTTTTTTTGAAGAGAAAAAGATTTATACCTAAAGCTGAATCATTTTTTTTGTTTTATATATTTTCTTTTTTGTTTTCTTGAATTTTCTTTAATAATAAATAATCCGACGATAGAGCCTCTGCAAGTGAAACAGTAGTCTCCTTGCATACTCTTGAGGTGAGAGAAATTTTTCAATTTTTTACTAAAAGTGTTAGAGTCAATTAAGAATAATTTTCAATAATTAATCACTTGGTAAATTTTTAAGGCTTATTGGATAACATAAAATTAAACTGGTACCATCTTTCGATGGACGTTGTGAGGGTGCTATAACCTTTTTCACACGTAATTGTACTTTCGAACCCTGTTATAATTAGTAGACCTGAACCTATTCTTTTAGGGACCCCTAGGCTTAGGTGTTCTTTAAAAGAATAGATAATTTAGGTGACCAATCGCACCTAGATAAAAAAATTGGTGGCGACCCCTTCAAGTTAATGTCTAGCGATGGATCCCCCGGATCTAGACGTTATGACAATTTGACGACTCCACTGGGGACGTTTGAGAGTCAGGCTAGTAAATAAATTTGTGTTATCCAAAAGCCTAATAAAATTGAACCCTTTTGTATAGATTTTTTTTATTATTCACTCATTTACTTTATTAATTATGTCATTCATATGCATATGCATAACATGAGCTTTATACCCGAGCTCCGTCCCTCTAGGAAGGAGTAAAGTACCTATTACTTTCATGAGGTTTAATGCCTCCGCAGTGGCTAGCGAAATACTCCCACTCAAATTGAACCTTTTTCACTTGTAGCCTGTAATGGGTGAGGATTAGGATACCTTACTAGTCTATGATGGATAATGATGTAAGGAGCAATTTGGAAACCTTTAGACTTTAACCTTAAACTACATATAGTGAACCCTAAGAGTGCCTAACCTATAGATAGAGCCATCATTCTTCCCTTTTAGAATTAACCAAAAGCATAGAGTTCATTTCTCTTATTTTGTGTGATGTTTTAATTTACTTAGTTATTTATTTATTCTTTTTTTTTGGGCAAACTAACCTTTTCTCTCATTCTTTTGCATTGGTTCATGCTCATATCATAAAGTTGTATAAAGAACATTTGCTTGAAAGACGATCTTCAATAAAAATTTTTCATAGTCTCCACAAAATGACTAGTTTGTTCTTCATCTGTATTAGCTCCTTGCGAGTCACCCAACAAAGTAAGGGTCCAGTCAGAAAAGATTCAACTGAAGACAAGAGATTATTTATCAATCGGATATGATTCTACTTTATCTCAAGAAACATTTATCCTTCTCAAACAAAATAATCTGAAGAATTTGGTTGATATATGAAAGAAGATGAGTCCGTCAAGACAAGAGTAGTTTTACCAGAGACACGAGCATATAGCACACCTTCTCGCAGTAGTTGTCGACGATCAACTAATCAGAGCTACAGTGTAATTCTAGGATCCTGCATATAAGTATTTCATCTTCAATGAAGTTGATATGACACCAACTATCAAAAAATATTCGATTTTGTTAAGTTTGCACCTTAAGGCTCCTAATAAGATATATATCAAAAAACACAAGTCAGGATTTCGTAAGGGTTTGGCTCAACTCATGGGGATAGACAAAGAAATTATAGATTTTCATACAAAGAAGAAATAAGAACAAGTCTGCCTACCGTGAAAGTTATTTTATGAGTTTCTATTGCAACATGCTAATGAAGAACGGGGGTTAGATGTATTTGCCTTAGCTATATACAAAATAGTGATCTTTCTAAAGGTTTTGGGTTACATTAAAATATCGGTGGTTGACTTTTTCGAGAGTGTGATCACTGATTGTAACCCTTCAACTGTAATATTAGTAGAGACTATCAGATCTTTGAGTTACTATTGTCAAAATGGAGGGCACTTTATAGGCTGCATATAGTTATTATACTTATGGATGAAAAGCCACTTCGAATGGAGAAAATGTGCTTTCTTGAAGCTTTATGTCCATAATCGAGCTTCGATCAAAAAATTCTATGAAAGTGGGTGGTCAGAACAAAAGTCTAAAAAAAAATGGATAGCTTTCCTACAAAAATTGATTAGTGCTGAAGTAAGATGGTTGGTCCCATAGATGAATCATGAACCTATATTGTATCAGTATAGAGATAATATAGTGGTCCCACTTTTGGGTTTATGAGGAACAATAAATTATGCACCACTCCTACTGAGAAGGTAGTTTAGCGCAGAACAATTTATTTTTATGACACATGGGCTTCATTAGTTAGATTTCTCTTATAGTGAACCAAAAGCATTTCAGAGGATGAATGGGATGATTAAAGCATGAAAAAATTCCCAAAGAGTGAATTCTGAACCGTTCATTGATAAAACCACCCTAGGGTATTTGCCTTGGAGAGCAAGACGATGACAAAAAATGGTATTCACTTATGAAAGCTTTCAACCGCCAATAGAAAAAAAGCTTGAAGAGACACCATCAAAATTAGAGCTTGTTACAAAAGAATTTGAGTCTGAAAAGAATAAGTTGAAGCAACAAATCTAGAAGCTTCGAGAAAAAAAATATCAGTGGAAACATAAAGCTAAAAGTCATGAAGCCAGAGTTTGCAAGATTGCTAAAGAACATGATACAGCTGTTAAAGACTTAATAGAGCTACACAAAGAACATAAGAGGTTATGTGTGAGAGAAAAAGCCAAAAAGATAACCATTGTTGAGCTGACTGAAGAGAATGCAAGATTAAAACAAAAATATGCTGAATTGAAAGAAAAAAGTACCCAAGTACAGACAGAGAATAACATGTTAAATAGCTACCTAAGCAGGTTGAGATAAAAGTTGAATAAACAAGAAGACCATATTGTTGCATTGGTTAGAGAGCATAAAGAGTTATCATACCAAGTTTGGTATGGTAAAAGAGAGAACTTAGGAAGATAAAAATACAATGAGCACTTAACGACCCAAATTTGTAAAGGGGTATGCAAGACAAGAGAGATAGTAGAAGAGGCAAAGACATTGAAACAAGTGGTGGCCCTAGTAGGAGAGCATGGGTAACATCTATTAAACTTTATCGAAGAAGCCAAGGCCTAATATGAGCAGATCAAATGATTTTATGGTTATAACTTTAGGATGATAAATTCAATGTAAATAAAAATTTTTTGGAATAAATAAAATTTTTTAGTTAAATATTGTCTTAAGGCAAATGTTCTTTGCATACATGCATTTTCATTCATTGCATCTCACTCATTACACTTAACAAAGTAATCATGAGATAGTCGTATAAATTTGTTAATTCTAAGATATGGTATTCAAGGTTCAAAGATAGCTTCATCTAGCGAGAACCCTGTTCATCGATATAACACAAGAGCCAAAGCCAGACAAATGGAGCAAGATAATTTTCACAGATTTAAAAAGTTAGAGAAAGCACAGGAAAAGATTGAGAATTCGTTGAGCAAAATTCTAGATGCTCTCAATAAGCTGAACAACAAAAAAAGAATAGAAGAAAACATAAGCCAACAAGGCCTCCCATCACAAGAAGTGGCTGACCTTTTGTATCTTCTAGGTTTTGGTCCACAATAAGCCCAGCCCACATAGGATATTTTGTCACAATAGTTCTCATATCCTGTATACCCTGAAATACCATCAGCTTTGAATCTAGGGCATTACCATAGCTATGTAAATCCTGTCTTTACTGAAAAGGTAGTAGAATCGATTCTTGATCTAGATGACTTGAAAAAGAAAGAGCAAAAAAAAAACAAATGTGGCAGAGTCTCAGAAAGATCCAAAGATTAGTATGCTTAAACAAAGATTATAGGTCGTAAAAGGGATTGGATTTTATAGTTCTATTGATGCTGTTGGGCTGTGCTTAGTCTCAAATGTAATCATCCCATCAAAATTTAAAATACCAAAATTTAAAAAATATGATGGTACGAAATGCTCAAAAACTCATACACCATGTATTACTGAAAGATGGCAGCCCATGCCCATAATGAAAAACTATTAATGCATATTTTTCAAGATAACCTTACAGGCTCTGCTGCCAGGTGATATGTCCAGCTGAACAGAACTTGCATTCGTTCTTGAAGCGATATGGCTCATGACTTCATCAGTCAATATCGACATATTATAGATCTAGCTCCTGATCATTTATCTTTATAGAACTTGAAAAAAAAGGCAAATGAGTTTTTTAAGGAATACGCCTAGAGATGAAGGGATGTAACTTCTTAGGTACAACCTCTTCTGACTGAAAAAGAGATTACAGTGCTATTTGTTAACACTTTAAAACCTTCATATTATGAAAAAATGATAAGGAATGCAACCAAAAATTTTACTGATATAGTAATTTCGAGAGAAATTATTGAAAGTCCCATCAAGAATGACAAGTTAGAAAAAAGTGAAGCATCTACTAAAAAGGCCTCGAAGAAGAAAAAAATTGAAGTTCAAGCTGTGAGCTTTGACAGGCAACAATTCAGGGGCTATCAACCCTACCCATCACAAAGATACCCCCATACTATCTTGATGTGAATAGCACCTCTCCATACCAACCCATCCCACAACCATCCTACCCTCAAACATATCAATCTTTCTTTCGACCTCAGAATGCCACATACAGTCCCAACACTCAACCTACCTCAAGACCTCAGACTTGTCCAGTCAGCCCAATGAGAGGTTTTCTAGAGTAACGAACTATTCGTGAAAAGCCTGTATTTGACCTAATCTTTATGACCTATATGGAGTTATATCGTGAGCTTTACAATAATCATCTGATTGCTCCTAGTAAATTAGAGCCCTTCAAGCCACCTTATCCTAAGTGGTATGATCTTATAACTCATTGTGACTATCACTATGGGATTATCAGTCACTTCACTAAAAATTGTACTATCTTGAAACATAAAATGTAACGACTGATTAAGGATGGAATGATTAGTTTTGATACAGGAGGGGTAGCTGCACCAACTATTAATGGTAATCTTTTGCCTAATCATAATGTGAATACCTTGAGTAATGAATAGGAGTGCTATCTAAAAAAAGAAGTGACAGATATAAAGACACATTTTAGTCAGCTGTTTGATATTTTATGAAAAGATGACATGATATAACCGATGAATCTGCACAGCTATCATGGAGTATATATAGAGGCACTAGTTGTAAATATCATAATGGGACAGTTGGTCACTCTATCAAAACTTGTGAGCAGTTTCACCAAGAGGTGCAAAAGCTCTTGAATTCATACCAGATGGAGGTCTACGAAAAAGAAAAAGACTTAAAAAGTGTTGAAGTATCCATGACTGATAAGCCTGCAAAGATGTTTCTAAAATCGATGACGATTCATTGTGGGAATAACCCAAAGTCAGTCCTAGATAAACTCATTCTTATGCCGATAACTTTTAAAGTTTCGACTCCATTCTCATATAATGATGATAAAGTTGTACCCTAAAAATATGAATGTGATATAGTAGTTCAGGGGTAAGAAAGAAATGTCTCTAAAGTTGACACCTCTAATATAACTGGTGTAGGAGGCATTACCCGAAGTGGAAGATGTTACACTCTAAAAATATTGAAGAAAGCTAGAAGAGAGAAAGCCAAGATAGGAGAAGGGTGAAATAACCCTGAAGTAGAACCTGAAAAGGATCGTCCGAAGTCGGTGTCAGAAAAAAAAGGCTTGTAAATTTTTGAAGTTAATAAAACATAGTGAATACTCAGTTGTTGAACAGTTGAATAAGATGCCAGCACGAATCTCATTATTATCACTGTTATTGAATTGAAACCACATCGAAATACCCTGTTGAAAGTATTGAACTAAGCATATGTGGCACATAACGTATCGATTGAATATGTGAACCACTTGGCTGAAACTCTAGTCATACCGAATTACATCTCATTCAGTGATGATAAAATTTTCTCGAAGGAAAGGAGAAATACCAAGGCTTTGCATATCACGGTCAAGTGCAAGAGCCATATCATAACCAATGTCCTTATTGATAATGGCTCCGCTATCAACGTCATGCCTACGTCAACTTTGGCAAGGTTACCCATTAACTACTTTCATATGAAAAGTAGTCAAATGATCGTGAGAGCTTTTGATGGGATTAGAAGAGAAGTCTTAGAAGATATCGAGATGCCCTTGCAAATTAGGTCATGCACTTTTAATGTGAAGTTTCAAGTGATGGATATCTCTCTATCTTACAATTGTCTACTGGAAAGGTCATGGATTCACATGACAGATGCTGTGCCCTCTATCTTGTACCAAAAGATCAAGTTTAACGTAGAAGGTTAATTGATAATGGTAGTTAGGGAAGAAAACATGCTAGTGACCCAACCGTTGAATGCTTTGTATGTAGAGGCTACCGAAAAAGTAATAGAATGCTCATATCGATCTTTTGAACTAGTTAATTCTGTAGGTGAAAGATTTAAAAATCAGTCTTTTTCAAAGATAGTGATGAGTTAAGTCATCAATAAGGACTGGTATCCAGGATTAGGACTGGGCAAGAACTTACAAGGAATAAAAGAACCCCCGACAGTGGTAGACAATAGTGAAAGGTTAGGCCTAGGCTATGAAGTAGCAGAATGAGAGATCAAGAGAAGGTCAGCAGGTAAAACAACAAGATTAATGGTTATCCCACACCTGTACGAGACTTTTAGACCTAGAAAATTCATGTACCCAGGTACAGAAAAAAGTATGAAAAGAGCTTTTGCCTAGTTAACCATTCATGCTATTGAAGATGAAGTGGGACTTAATCAAAAAGGGTGGGTTTGCCTTTGTCCGTCAAATTATGAGCTAAACAATTAGAGTGTTATTGAAATACCTTTGACTTTTGAAACTAATTCAATGTAATTGTACATCTCAATAGTTATTACCCAAGGTATTGGGGTGATCTTTCTTGTTTGGGTCATTTTATCTTTTATTATTTTAATAAAGATTAGAAATGATGCATTTTTATTCATTTCTTCTTGTGTCTTCATTATTGCTATTTTTTCAAATACATCTTGCCAACATATCCCATTTCATTCAATTTCAGATCCTTAAATAAACATGAAGATAATTATGATAACAATCAAGAGGTTAATTTTGAGAATTCAATTAACATTGATGAACTTGACAATGAAGAGAATTCTAAGGAATATGTTATGCCTTCGGACCTAATAAGATTGATTGAACAAAAAAATAAGTCAATTGAGCCTCATCAAGAGATAGTTGACTTGGTGAATTTGGGAGATGAAGAGAATAAAAAAGATGTCAGAATTGGCACTTCACTTTCATCAAAAGATAGGCAACGTTTGGTAGATCTACTTCAAAAATTTATAAATATGTTTGCTTGGTCTTACTAGGATATGTCAGGGTTGAGCATGGAGATAGTAGAGCACAGATTGCCTCTAAAGCTAGAATGTAAGCCAGTCTAACAGAAACTGAGGTGAATGAAGCCTGAAATGCTACTAAAGATCAAAGAAGAGGTGAAAAAATAGTTTGATACAGGTTTTCTACAAGTGGCTAAATATCCAGAGTGGGGTAGCCAATATAGTACCAATTTTTAAGAAAGATAGAAAGGTATGAATGTGTGTAGACTATCATGATTTGAATAGGGCTAGTCCAAAGGATAACTTTTTTTTACCTCATATCGACACACTAGTAGATAACACGGTTAAACATTTAATTTTCTCTTTTATAGATGGGTTCTTAGGGTATAATTAGATAAAAATGACTGCAGATGATTTGGAAAAAATTACTTTCATGACTATATAGGAATCTTTTGTTACAAAGTCATACCTTTTGGGTTAAAGAATGCGGGGTAACATATCAAAAAGCCGTGGTGCCACTCTTCCATGACATGATACACAAAGAGATTGAAGTGTATGTAGACGATATAATTGTAAAATCTTATGAGAATGAAGATTATGTCACTAGCCTTAAAAAGTTATTTGAGAGGTTAAGAAGATTCCAGCTCAAGTTAAACCCAGCCAATTGCACATTTGGGGTAAAGTCAGGAAAGTTACTAGGCTTTATGGTCAGTGAAAAAGGAATTAAAGTCGATCCAAATAAGATACGGGCCATTCAAAATTTGTCACCTTCGAGTACACTAAAGGAAGTTTGAGATTTTCTGGGAAGATTGAATTACATTTCTCGATTTATCTCTCAGCTTACCTATAAATGTGATCCCATATTTAAGCTTTTTCTAAGAATAATCCTGAAAAATGAAATGAGAAATGTCAAGTGGCATTTAATAAAATTAGCAATACTTGTCAAATCTTTCAGTATTGGTGTCACCTGTTCTAGGGAAACCTTTAATTCTATACTTGACAGTGTGTGAAAATTCAATGAGATGTGTGCTAAGACAACAAGATGAGTCTAACTGAAAGGTGAGAACTATTTACTATCTGAGTAAAAAGTTCACAGAATATGAATCCAAGTATTACTTATTGGAGAAAATATGTTGTGTATTAGCGTGGACTACCAAAATACTCAGACAGTATATGCTCTATCATACCACATGGCTCATAACAAAACTGGATCCAATTAAATACATCTTCGAGAAGCTTTTTTTGTCTGAAAGAATTGTTAGATGGCAAGTAATGCTCTTGAAATATGATATTATATATGTAAGCCAAAAGGTAATAAAATGAAGTGCTATAGCAGAATTTCTTACAGATCGTACTACTGAAGAATATGAACCAATGAGGTTAGAATTTCTTGATGAAGATTTAATGATTATTTCCCAACTGGAGAAGGGAAAGCATGAAGAAAAGTGTTGGAGAATGTATTTTGATAGAGCTGCCAACGCTTTGGGACATAGAATTAGGGCGATTCTGATATCTCCAAAAGAACAATACTATCCTGTAATAGCAAGGTTAAATTTTAATTGCACAACTAACATCGCTGAATATGAAGCATGTGTCATTGGCTTACAAGCTACTATAGATAAAAGAGTGAAAGCCTTAAAAGTGTTTGAAGACTCAGCTCTAGTTATATATCAGTTGAAAAGAGAATGGGAGATGAGAGATTCAAAACTCATTCCATATCATAAGTATATTTTAGAGTTGATAAAGTAATTTGAAGATATCTAATTTGACCATTTACCTCGAGAAGAGAATCTGATTATCGATGTATTGGCTACTCTGGCTGCAATGATTCGAATTAATGGCAATACTGACATTCAGCCCATCAGACTAGATGTTAGGATATGCCAGCTCATTACTCCAATGTAGAAGAAGAGGAGGATGGAAAGCCCTGATAGTATGATATCTTACAGTGTATTAAGGATTAGCAATACCCAGTTCACGTAATAGAGAACGCTAAAAGGGTCATTCAAAGAATAGCTATAAGCTTTTTCTTGGATGGGATGTTCTGTACAAAAGAAGCTGTGATAAAGTATTACTAAGATGCATAAGTAAGGCTAAAGCAAGAAAAATTATTAAAGAGGTACATGACGAAATATGTGAGGCACATGTTAGTGGACATATGATGGTGAGACAGATCATAAGAGTAGGATACTACTGATTGACAATAGAGAGTGATTGCATTGACTATACTCGTAAATGCCATAAATGCCAGATATATACTGATAAGATCCATGCTCCGTCATCTACTTTACATGTTTTGGCATCACCTTGGCCATTCTCAATGTGGGACATGGACGTCATTAGGCTTTTAATGGGCATAGATTTATTTTTGTGATGATAGATTACTTCACAAAATAGGTGGAGGCAGCATCATATGCAAATGTAACGTGATCTGTGATTTACAAGTTCATAAAGAGAGAGATCATCTGTAGATATAGACTTTCAGAGAGAATTATTTCAGACAATGCCAATAATCTAATTAGTAAGATGATGCAAGAAATATACGCTCAATATAACATCAAGCATCATAACTTGGCACCATACCATCCAAAAATGAATGGAGCAGCTGAGGCAGCCAACAAGAACATAAAAAGAATTCTTGAGAAAATGATCAAAACTTATAAAGATTGGCATAAGAAGTTACCATTTGCACTGTATGCATATCGAACGTTAGTGCACACCTCTACTGAGCAATCCCATTTTTTTTGGTTTATGGGATAAAAGTTATACTACTAGTAGAAGTGGAGATCCTATCCTTGAAGGTTCTAAAAGAAGTTAGATTGAAAGAAGTTGAATGGATTAGAGAACGTTATAAACAGTTAAATTTCATAGAAAAAAAGAGATTGATGGTATTATGTCATGGTCAACTATATCAAAAAAGAATGATAAGAACTCATGACAAAAAGATTTGATCCCGTGGCTTTCGAGAAAGAGAGTTGGTCTTGAAAGAATCCTTCAACTAGCACGATAATAGAGGAAAATAGACTCCGAATTGAGAACAACTGTATGTGGTAAAATGGGCTTTCTTGGGTAGAGCACTGATACTAACTGAGATAGATGGAAATGATTTATCCCATCTTATAAATTTTGATGCTGTGAAAAAATACTATGCTTAAAAAAATGAAATGAAAAAAAAAATGAAAAAAATGAAAAAAAAAATAAAGAGAAAAAAAGTGAATGAAAAAGGAGGACTCAAGGCGAAAATCCTAAAAGGGCGATTTGAGTTATAGGAGGTTTATCTAAGTTGAAAACTTAAAAAGACAGCTTAGATAAAGAGAATACGGCATCAAATTTAAAAATGCATTGGTATGGAGGCTAGCAAATTCGAAAGAGCTCTAAGTTGTTAAATGCATCAGATGGTTAGGTTTTTAGAAAAACCTTGAGATGTGTTATCATGATTGTTCGATTGTTCATTTTTTGGCATTGTCTCCCCATACTTATACTTTTTTCTTGGCCAAAGTTTGCCAATATTTTGCTAATAAAAGACATTCTATTTCACTCTTTGTGTGCCTCTTTTGGTGACTGTTTCTCAACCATTTTTATTCTTTTCTTCTTAATACCTTACAATGGAAAAAATGTGCAAGTGCATTCTTACTTTTTGAGTTTGAAATAATGATTGATAAATGAATAATGGCATGAAAGATTTTTACATTACATTGAAAAAGTCAAGAGTGATAAAGGTAGAATCAAGATGTTCAGTTCCTGATAAGGACATCGAATTTGAAAAGAAATTTCTTATAGAAAGAATGTAAGAACTAAATGGAAGAGATGATTTAGAGTTACATTGGCTCGATCTTAGAAGAGCAGCGTAACTTGGTCTTTGAAGAATCAAGGATTTGAAGCCCAAGAAAAGAGCTTGAAAAACTTGAGTACCACAATTGAATAGGAATAAATTAGCCAACATTTGCATAACATGCATTGAATTTCACATGCATTGCATAGCATATACTACATTCAAGAAAATATAGTGCATAAATTCAATAAGTAGGGGTATTCCAAAATCTCACATAGAGAAGACAAATGTAAAGATATTTTTAAATTTGAGAAAAAGCTTGTCAGGTAAGTTTCTAATCCTTAAAATATGATATCTCTCGGTATCAAGATTGATTTATAAGACCTTTGGGGTATAATCTCCTGAAATTCCTTCAAACATGATTTTAACTCCTTTGGACTTAATCGTCAAGGAGCATTTACTTTTCCAAAGTTGTGATGCTTCTATTTAGAGGAGCAATTTATTTTTCAAAAGTCCTAGTCGCCTCTGTTTAGAGGAGCAATTTATTTTCAAAGTTGTGATGCCTCTGTTTAGAGGAGCAATTTATTTTCAAAGTCGTGGTGCCTTTGTTTAAATGAGCAATTAATTTTTCAAAAGTCATGGTTGCATCCGTTTAGAAGAGCAATTCATTTTGCCCAAAGTGTGATGCCTCTGATTAGAGGAGCTTTATTTATTTTCAAAGTCGTTGAGCTTCTAATTATAAGAGCTTTGTTTATGTTTTTCAAAGTCATTGAGCCTCTGCTTAGAGGAGCTTTGATCAAAATTTTAACACAAAAAAAAGAGGTCGAGTGGAGTCTTGAATGGGTGTCTATGTCTTTGCGTAATTTCTGTTTCATAGAAAATGTGCAAATATGGGCAGTTATAGACACCCAATTTGGTCCAGGCCTGGATGAATTGGGCCTGGTCCAAATGGGTAAAATAGGCGCATTTTTGCTTTTATTTTTATTAGTATTATTTTTTTTATTTTTTTATTTTTTAAATATATTTATTATTTATCTACTAGTATATTTATTTTTATCTATTAACATATTATTTTTTTTTGTATCATTTATCTATTAATATATATATATATTTTTATATTATTTATTTTTTTTCTCTTTAATTTTATCTTTTCTTGATAATCTTTGGTTGGGATTAGGATTAGAAAATTAGGATGCATTCTACCGTGAATAAAGGCAGTAAAGAATCATAGTTAGATTAAACCATTAAAAACCTAATCAGAAAGGAAATTTGGATTAGTCAGGGATTCTGAGATTGAATCCCTATAAACAGGTGCTGGAATAGAACAGAAAAGACACATACATAGAGGAAATAGAAGCTAAAAAAAGGTTTTGGTACATTAGAACAGCTTTAGGAATCGGTAGGAATTTTTTTTGAATTTTTGGCTTTTTTTTTTGGAAAATTTTTGGAAATTTTTCAGAATCTGACGAAATTTTTCGACGAACTTTGAATTTTTCGACAAGTTTTTCGATCAAATTTGAAGATTTCGGTGACTTTTTTCAGATTTCAATAAAAATCCAACCAGAATCTGGGATTGTTTAGAGAGAGAAAAGAGGAAAGGAAAGGAAAAGAGAGAGAAAGAAAAAAAACGGTCTGCTAAAAAACAAATGTTAGAGCCTTTTATACTTGCTAAAAATGACATCGTTTTGGCGTTGCTATTCCCAGAGGATCCGCATGTTTTGAAATCGGATAACCCGACCTGAGTGCCAACCCGCATTTGACCTGCGTGTGACTCAAGTGCTAGCCGACCCCTGGAGCGGAGTCGAGCCGAGCCGACGTCCCTGAGCCGTGTCTTCGAGCCGCTCTTTCTATCTTGAGTCGAGCCATTTTTCAACCGAGCTAAGCCGTTCAAAAGGTTTTTATTTATTTATTTATTATTATTATTATTATTTATTGATTAGATTAGAATTATTTAGTATTTTTTATTTTATTTTATTTTCTTTAAATAAAATTTCAAAAAAAAATATTTTTGAGGAAAAGTTGAAAGAATCAATTTTCCTTGAAAATAAGTTTTTCTAAAAAATATTTTTGAGGAAAAGTTGAAAGTATCAATCTTTCTTGAAAATAAGTTTTTTCTAAAAAATATTTTTGAGGAAAAGTTGAAAGTATCAATTTTTCTTAAAAATAAGTTTTTTAAAAAATATTTTTGAGAAAAAGTTGAAAGTATCAATTTTCTTTGAAAATATTTTTTTAAAAAAGATTTTTTTTGAGGAGAAGTAAAATGTATCAATTTTTCTCGAAATTAAAGTTTTAGAAAAATATTTTGCGAAAAAATTGAAAGTATCAATTTTTTTTTGTACGAAAGCAATGAGTTTTTTTTAAGAGAAAAAGATTTATACCTAAAGCTGAATTTTTTTTTGTTTTATTTTTTTTCCTTTTTGTTTTCTTGAATTTTCTTTAATAATAAATCATCTGACGATAGAGCATCCGTAAGTGAAACAGTAGTCTCCTTGCATACTCTTGAGGTGAGGGAATTTTCTTAATTTTTTGCTAAAAGTATTATAGTCAATTTAAAATAATTTTCAATAATTAATCACTTGGTAAATTTTTAAGGCTTATTGGATAAGACAAAATTAAGCTGGTACCATCTTTTGATGGGCATTGTGAGGGTGCTATAACCTTCCTCATACGTAACCGTACTCCCGAACTCTGTTCTGGTTAGTAGACCTGAACCTATTTTTTTAGGGACCCTTAAGCTTAGGTGTTCCTTAAAAGGATAGATTCTTTAGGTGACCAATCGTACCTAGATAAAAAAGATTGGTGACGACTCCTTTAAGTCAATATCTAACAATGGATCCCCAGATCTAAACATTATGACAGATAATATAAAAAATTAAATTTAATTAAAAATAAATTTTAACTTATGAAAATTTTAATAAAAAATCCCATGCATTATAAGGGTTTAAAAAGCTAGCTATATTATATTACAACATATATAGACACTTTATAAGTTTTATCACATAGACATCTATGTAGACAATTTTTTTAAATAACACATTGGATAGTTTTTTAAAAGAGTAAGATAGCTTTTTTCTTTAATTATAAATTAAATAATTTTAAATTTATTCAAATATTAAAATTATTCAAATTATAGTAAAAAATAAAATCAATCTAGAGATTTTTAAAAAAAATTAAAACTCTAAAATATGGATTTTATCTTCTTAATAAATAATTTTATTCATTTATCAAATAATTTTATTTAAGAAATTATTTAATTATCAAAATCTTTCAAACATTTTTAAAAATTACAAAATTAAGTTTGTCCCAATCTTTCAATAATCTTTTTTTTTTATCTTGATTTGAATCAATAAAAAATTATCTTTTTAAAACTTTACGTAAAACATTGAAAATTCAAATATCTTCATGTAAGATATTGAAAATTCAAGTAATTTTTCATATTAAATCTTTAAATAATAAGATCATCCACTACAAGGAAATAAGTCTTTAGTGGTGTTTTTTTTCGTGTTTAGCGATATTTGTAAGCGTCATTATATGATTTGCTATGTTTGTAAAAAATGCCACTAAAAGTACGCCTGTACTCGCATTGGGAAAAATAATAGTGTTTTAAGAAAAAATGCTGCTAACTTAACGGCATTTGTAGATGCAAATGCTATAAATTTAATCTAAATTTAAGAGTGTTTTTGCATACAAACACCGTTAAATGAGGGAATTTACTTTTGTTTTTCAAGATTTACTACTATAATTAAATAAAAAATGGATAAATATTTTTAAAATAAAAAAATAAATTTAAATTCATAAACTGAATATTATAAATATTTAAATATCTAAATACATAATTTGTTTTAGTATACATGGAACACAAAGTTTAATACATTAACATTTAAATTGTTTCAGTACATTAACTAGAAATTTAAAATGTATGAAATTGATAACCATTTAAATTTAGAGCACTGCCATTTGATGAAGTGTTTTTTCCACCACAATCACTAGCTTGCTTAAGAACTTACTGAAAAAAGTAAAACAAGTTTTTACACTTAATAATAAGCTATTTTTAATATTAAAAATATAAATAGTTATTAAATATAATACTTGAGTTGGTGGCCACCCAGATTGTTCCCTTGAAATTGTTGTTGCACAAAATTCATAAAAGTATTAAGTCGATCATGCAACTGCTTATGCTCCTCATCCATTTTAGCATGCTCGTTAGCTTTTTCTGCTTGTATTTACTGTACATGTTGTTGTATAGTTTGCAACCCTTCTCTCAATATTGAGATTTCTCATGAGGATTAACTTGTTGAGAATGTAAATTGTTGGGAGCTATTTTTATAGTAGCTAGATGGTGTTGTAGCCAATCCAAGGCTTCGAACCCGTCCATGTCTTTCTTTTTTCGGTAACTTCTATGAAAATTCGATCTTCCAATTCTTGCATGTTGACAAAACAGTCAGATGCTGTTTCAATCTCAATGGTTATTTTCTCTTTCACTTTTTTCTGTAAATTAATCAAATAAAGCTATAAAATTTAATAATTAATTTATAATATATTTGAAATAGAAAATATTTACACCCTATATAAAACGAATCCAAAAAATTATCATAATTTCTTGTGTTTCAACATTCAAGTAAGATCTGTCTTTTTTTTTTCTATGGATTAATCGAAAAAGTTCCGTACATCTAGTTTTTTTACCCAACTCAATCTCTTATATAAAAAATACTATTTTTGTTAAACACACATAACTTATTTATGTGTATCAAGCATGGCAATAATGATTAAACATTTAATAAAATGAAATTGGAGCTATCTAAACTGTTAAAACAAAACAATAATTATAAATTTGTATTTTTATCTTTTAACGTTACAAAAAGTCCTAAATAGACATAAATCGATAATAACTTTTTCACACATCAATCATGGAAACCAAGTTCAATCATTTGGACTTTAATATCATGTATTTAAGCTATCTAAACTGTAAAATATAAATATAACTGCATATTTACATTTTTACCTTTTACTGGCACAACAAAGTCCTAAAAAGATATAAACGATAATATTTCATACATATGAACTGTGAAAACCAAGTTCAATATAATATATTGAAGCTATCCAAACTGTTAAAACAAAAAAATAATTGTATATTTAGATTTTTGCCCTTTAATGACACAAAAGTGCTAAACGGATATAAATGACAACTTTCTTATTTGATGCATTACTTAACTTCTCATTTTGCCCTTTTGCAAAGCTTTTTGATCTATTCATGTGGCTATATTTCTGTTGCTTTATGCTAATAATTTCAATTTTTTTTCTTTCTTGTCATAAAAACCAACTCGTATATAGCAAAAATACAAATATTACCAACTAAAAACATAAAATAGTTTTTTTATTAAAAATAATATTAAAAGTTATAAATTAGTACCTTTCTTTTCATTGAGAACTAAAATCTAACCAAATGCTCATATTGCCACCTAATCACATCATAAGGTAGAATATCTATTGTACCCTCTATAGTACTATTTTAATTGAAATATTTTTTCTTCAAATTATGCTTATAGTCTTTCCATTTCTTTCCCAATGACTTAAGCACAAATGAAATAGGTAGTTCAAGTAAAAATCTTGACTGTAATAATACAAAAAGAAAAGTTACAATTTATAAACCAATTTTAAAAGAATTAATATTTCTAATATGTAATTAATTATACTAATACCTCAACAAAGTTTAAAGCTTTGGCCTTAATTTTTATTGGAACTTTATGCCATGTTTTATAATGAATAGGCAATTTCATGCCATTATAGGCAATCATTCCTAAATATCCAACTAGCAATTGACACTCTTCACCAATTGATTGCCTATCAAAGTTTGTAAACACTACAAAACACTCATTTAGAGGTACTATCCACAATTCCTTCAAAGTTGTCCTGCCTCTGGTCCTTTGGTACTCCATTAACCATGGTTTTCAATTGTAAAAAATAAAATGTCAATTAGTAAATTACCAATACTTTAATGATTATAATCAAAATCTAAATATGGTGTTTACGATACCTGCATTCAAATTAAAAGTAGAATCAATTGGTGGGATACTATCTAAACCTAGACCTTTCGTATTACTAGATGTAATATCAGTTGAAATATTAGAAGTGACTAAGTTAGAACTAGCAGTAGACACATTTCCCTCTAAAGGATTCAGTCCATGGCTAAGATCAATAGTTGTTGAAGATGGTTCTGAACTAATATCTCTGATATGTACTCCTTTCAATCTATTCCTTGGCATTGTAACTTAGCTGCATTATAAAAAAAAAAGTTAAAAATTGAAAAGTTCAAACATTGTATATATAACCAACTATATATAACAAATATATCCAAAGAACGTATATAGACATTGAAAAGTTAAAAAATCATAATCAACAATATATAAAGAACATATCAATTTAATTAAATTAAAAGATAATGTATAATTTACAACACAATAAATATACAAAAGCGAATGCCATATAAATTACATAAAAACATTTATTACATTATGTTTTGAACATTCTAATTTCAAAATATAGATAATCCATCATGGTTTATAAATGTCTTCATCATCTTTGTGGACCCACTGAGTAGAGGTACTAGAGATATTTTCATCCAAGTTTTGGTTAGCAAAAGGAAAACATTCAGTTTCATATTCAACATCATCTCTAGTATCTAACCACATATCAAATAAGTTCCTAGGTGTGTTATGAAGAACAATAAACCAAACCGATTCTTTGGGATCTTCAAAATAAAAAACTTATTTAACTTAAGAGGAAAAATATAAGGTTCATCAATAAGTTGTTGTTCAGTGTGAATTAATTGAGAAAAATTTACAATTGTAAATCCAAACTGATATTTCTTAATACGTCTCGCATTATTCACATCAGCTTAATCACATTGAAATAAGATAACCTTCCTCTTGCCATAATAATCCAACTTAATGAAGTAATTAATTATGCCATAGTATTCAACATTTTCTTCTAAAGAGTTTGTGTCCCCTAGCACTAGCATAGCTAGTAGTTAACGAAGTAATAACAACTCCTGAATTTTGTGTTATTCTACTTCTCTTATAGGATTTGTTGTGAAATCTAAATCTATTGATAATGTACACAATCCTATTTAGACCTTGTGAAAGATACTTCACCTCTTCATTAACAAGCTTTCCACTCCAAACCTATAAAGGTGGAATAAAATATATATTATTAATTTTATTTATACCCTAAGCATTCTATGTATAATTCTCAAAATAGGAGTATGGTATTACTTACAGTTTTTCCTAACTATTCATGAAAATTTTTGGTGAACAACTTATCAAGCTCTCAAATGTTTGATCATCGATAATGTGTACAAGCTCTCAAATTGTTTCTATACTCATTACATGCATCAAAATAAAGTATTAACAGTAAGAAACAAAGTTTAAAAATTATGCTTAATAGAATGAATGATTTCCTCTCACAAATAACTTATGAGCAAAATTATTCAATTGAGTCATGATGAAAAATAACATATTAATGTGCCTGTGCTCAAGATTTATCATCTAACTCTACCACTTCGACTTTACCTATTGGTTGTCCAAAACTTTCAAAAAGATAAGTGTAGGCAAGTCAATATGCTACATACCAAGATTTCATGATGGTTTATTAAATCTCATTTTAACATCTTCCAAATACCAAGAACAAAATGTCATACACTCCTCTGCTAAATATTCTTTAGCAATAGAACCTCCGGACAGCGTTTGTTACGATAATAAGACTTTAACCTCTCTTAAAACCTAAGGCATAAAACATTTGTCATATACCTTTTTAATTAGAATGGTATCATAAACATTAATAACTTGTTAATAAATAATACCTTTTGATAAGATACATCCATCGATAATAAATCAATCCATCGATTTTTGCTTTTATAAAAGGTGGATAACCAAATACATCATAATAGTGAAAAAATTTGGAGGGAAAATCTTCTTTAAATGGCATAATGTAATTGCAGCTCGATCTTGAAGTTTGTCAAGCTCTTTCACATTCAAAACGTTTTCATAGAGATCTTTAAATATGTTACTTAATTCAAGTACAACTGAAGTGACTTACGTTGATATTGATGAATGTAAAGCAATGTAAAGTAAGTTATGCATCAAGATGTGGTAATCATGTGACTTCAATGAAAAAAATTTTCATTCCTTCAAATTTACACATCTCGATATATTTGACGTATAGCCATCTGAGACTTTTACATTTTTCAACATTTTGTAAAGCATATTTTTTTCACTTTTAGACATCCCAAAACAAGTAAGAGGTAATCGAAATTTGCCATTAGGAAGTAACTTCAGATGAAGGTAAAGGTGAATCTCTATGTCAACTAGGTCAAGTCGACTCTTTAAGTCATCTTTTGATCTTATATTCATGTTGAGTATTGTCTTGATAAAATTTTTGCAAATATTTTTCTTTATGTACATCATATCAAGGTTATGACGTAATAAATTATATTTTCAATAAGACAAGTTGAAAAAGATACTTTTTTTCTTTTTAAACTCAAATTCATTAAGGTCATCTTTTTCATCTTTTTTCTTTATCACTTTCAATATCAATATTACCAACTTGAGTATCAGTGTCACTAATTGAGGAATATGAGGCCGGATATCTTCAAAGATCTCTCTCTCTTGTTTTATTGAGTTGTTTTTTCATAAATGAAATTACTATATTTTAACTTTGATAAGATATCAAACCCAATTGGTAATGGCTCTTTCTTTAAATCTTCAGTTCCATTAAAAATATGTTTTTGGAATCTAAATCGATGATTATCATCTAACCATTTACAATGTGCCATATAATAAAACTTTCTATCATTATGTAACCACTTCAAACATATTTGCGCAGCACAATATAAACAAGCGTAATGACTTTTGGTGCTTTAACTAGATAAATTTGCATAAGTAGAAAAATTATTGATAGTCCATAATAAGGTAGCACGCATATTGAGGTTTTTTTTGAAGCAACATAATCTTAACTATTTTCCATAACCGCTTTAATTCTTCAATCAAATGTTATAAGTAGATGTCTATATAATTTTTTGGACTTTTTTCACCAAGAATTATCATAGACAAAATAAATAGTTGTTGCTTCATGACAATCCATGGTGACAAATTGTAAGAAATCAATACAACTAGCCAAGTACTATAAGAAGTACGAATCATTTTGAATGGACTGAATCCATCATATGCTAGTCCAAGTATAATATTTTGAGGATCAGAAGCAAAGTCTGAAAACCTAGACTAAAATAATTTTCATGGCAAAGAATTAGCAGGATGCTTTAATGATCTATCATTTGTTCACTCATTATGATGCCGCTTTATAGAATCAACAGTTTTGGAAGACATGAAAAGTCATTAAAGTCTCTGTATTAACGAAAAATATCGTAAAACTTTTACAAGCTTCTTTTTTACATAGACTTCATCATCATCCTTATTCAACCTTTTTTTAAGATTTGTGTCCAACTAATGAGAATTACAACATACATTACAAGATTGTTGATTTTTTCTATCACCCTAATATAACATGCAATCATTGGGAAAACTATAAATTTTCTCATATCCAATACCTAACTCTTTGGTAATCTTCTTTGAATCCTTACAAGATTTGGAGATTTTTGCAAAATAAAACATTATAAACTCCAATAATAAAATCAAAGAGTTTTTTATCCATCCACATAAGCATTTTAAGTGAAAAAAAGCACACAGAAAGACAACCTTGAATGCTTAGATCCCTCATAAAGTTCTTTATTCATATTCTTAAGCAACTTATAAAACTATTATGCTTTTCCATTAGGTTGTTGGTCATTTACACCTATCCTATGTTCACCAAAATCATTCATTTCAATATTTGACTTATTAAATCCATTATTTTGAGGAGAGGGATTATGAAAATGTTGGTTATGAATGTTGAAAAAATCCTGCAACATGCTTTCTATGTCATCTTATCTAATAGGATCATGTTAGTATTAGGGAACTCTTAAAGTTAAAGGAACTTTAGTAATTGACCTTGACAGTATAGGTTCTCAATGAAAATATCAATTAACATATCTTGAGATAAATCTAATATAAACTAAATGTTCCAAAACAATCACAGATTTGCCAATTGATATTAGCACACCTTAAACATGGGTATAATATCATATTATCTTCACTTGCATTATCAAATGCAAAATTAAGAAAAAATTTCACTCCATCTCGGTACTCTTAACTTAATCTTGACTTTTGCATCCAATTTTTATCTATTTAGTACTTGCTACATTATCAAACCAAAATTATATAATTAATTATATGAAAACAAACTAAATATTACATTTAAATTAGTAACAAATTTAGATCTCCTAACAAGTTACTTGAATTAATTGAAGGTGATTATTTTTTGAAAAAGGAAATACCTTCACAAATTCACAACACTAATGGGCAAAGACACGATTGATAGAAATGGAGCAATTGATGATGAGCAAACCTTAATCTCAACCTGAAAATAAATAAAAAAAAAGAAATATATTAGTATTTTTACATATTAATATACAAGATGAGAAAAAAATTGAAAATAAACAATCAAACAAAAGCAAAAAAACATTTGACAAAAAAGCATTCGACAAATAGCTGTTTAAAACACCTCTATCTTTACCATCCTTAACAATAAGGTGAAATGAACCACTTTTACAATATCTTTGAGCCACAATTGAATTTTGTTTAACTTTTTGGATTGACTGAAAGAGCTAATATTTAAATTATTATGCCCTTGGTGCAACATGTTTACTTTTGGTGTTGAGCCTCATTTTATAAGAACCCAAAACTCTGGTTATCAAAGCTAGTTGACTTCAAGTAAAACCCATAATACCACATCAAATTTGAATTGTAAAGTATAGATACTTTCAATTTATTAAATGTAACTTACTGCTTTTAATTTGTTCCTTATAATGATTTTAGCCTAGAGAAATCTTAAAAGAAAGACAAACTGCAGCTAAGATTCAAGTGTACTTAAATAAATTTACTTATTGCAAATAACCAACATGATTTTTGTTGAGGAAAACAATGATAACTCTACCCAATTGATCTTTGTTGACTACAAACTACAAACTGTAAATGATTTTAGCAACAAACCAAGCCTTTCCTCAAGCTCTACCAGTTCTTCAAGCTTGGTAAACTGTAAATGATTTTAGCATCTTAAGACTTTGCTTGCTGAGAGAAAATTTGTGTGGAGAAAAAATCCACGAAAAACAAGAAGACCAAGGCTGTAAATAGAGAGAAAATCCAACAAATAAGAGAAATTAGGTTGAAAACAAAAAGAATCGATTGAAAAAATGTAAAACGACTGGAAATGGTAGAAATGGCAGAAGGGGTTTGGAAATTTGAGGGAATTTTTAGTGGCATTTTAAAAAAAAATGCCACTAAATACCTTTTTCAGTGGTGTTTCTTTTTAAAAATGCCATTAAAATACATTTAAAATAAGGAGTTTTATGTTATTGAAAATAATTTTTTTTTAGGATTCTTTAAGGAGTTTTTGGCTAGAAAATGTCTTGAATAATCTCTTATAAAAAATTGAATGAGGTAATTCAAGGTGTTTCTAGCCAAAAACACATTGAATAATCCCTTTCAATTTTTTATTGGGATTTATTTAAGGTATTTTTGACAAAAAAAAACCTTTAATAATCCCCTTCAATTTTTATGAGAGGATTATTCAAGGTATTTTTAACTAAAAACACCTTGAATAATCCTTTACAAAAAATTGTATAGGTTATTCAAGGTGTTTCTAGCCAAAAACATCTTGAATAATCCCTTATAATTTTTTATTAAGAATTATTGAAGGTGTTTTTAGCCAGAAATACCTTGAATAATCCTTTACAAAAAATAAATGGGATTATTTAAGGCATTTTTGGCCAAAAATGCCTTGAATAATCTCTTACAAAAAATGCATTAAATAATCCTTTTCAATTTTTATAAGAGGATTATTGAATGTATTTTTTTTGCCAAAAACACCTTTAATAATCCCTAATAAAAAATTAGAAGGGATTATTCAAGATATTTTTGGCTAAAAACATGTTCAATAATCTCTTTCAATTTTTTAAAGAGGATTATTCCATGCATTTTTGGCAAAAAAATCCTTGAATAATCCCTGTTATTTTTTTTTTTGGATTATTCAAGGTGTTTTTGACTAGAAATGCCTTAAATAATCCTTTACAAAAAATTGAATAGGGCTATTCAAGGCATTTTTGATAAAAAACACTTTGAATAATCCCTTTCATTTTTTATTGGAGATTATTCAATATATTTTTAGTCAAATATGCCTTGAAGAATCCTCTCCAATTTTTATTGGAGATTAATCAAGGCATTTTTGACCAAAAATATCTTGAATAATCCCTTATTAAAAGCACTAGAGCAGCTCAATCGGTTAGAACATACGGCTATTAATCATAAGGTTCTAAGTTTGACCCTTCCTCTAGCATTTTGAAGGTTTTTTAAGGCGTCCAAAAATGATTGTTAGTAGCATTTATAATATAAACGCCGCTATATTTATAAAAGTCAAAGTACATAGCGGTATTTAGCTTAACAAACGCCACAAAAATATATTTTTAGTGGTGTTTTAAATCCAAACGTCACTATATAAGAATTTAGTGGCGTTTTATAAAAAAATGCCACTAACTTTATAAAAACACGGAACTTTGAAATGTTTATTTATAAATGCCACTAAAAAACATTCAATCTGAATGAGCTTGTATGAACAAAAATAATTGTTTTATGACAAAACAAAAAGTCATAATGATTTGAAATAAACAATTGTTCAAATAGTCATAACTATTTGAACTTAATCGATAAACAAATTTTTTTTTTAATTTTTACTTATTAGTTGTCTAAATATTAATAAATTTATATTATTTTAGTTGAATAAGCTAGTAAGAGTAGAAAAAATTATTTTATGATAAAACAAAAGGTTATAGCGATTTAAAATGAGTAATTATTCAAATAGTGAGTTTACAGCTGAATTACCTTAATAAACTTGATTAGTAGTAGGATTTTGCACTATAATCATTATTAAGGTGATCATAAGTGCCATGCCAAATTGGATTAATTTTCTGAAAATTTTTATTTTTCAAGAGATTTTGGGAGAATATCTTTTTTATATAAAAGAGATCATAATGTGAAAATAAGAGAATGAGCTATAAGTGTTAAAATTTGAACTTTAAACTTATTAGATGTCATCTTTTAAGAGTGATTACATGAACTAATTATGTTTTGCTTTGAAAATGATTTTTATTGGTCGAGCTTTAAAATGTGAAATTATTGTTTTAGCAAGCTTTTAAATGGGAATGAATCTAAATATCTTGAATCCAATGTTTTAAACTTGCTCAAACAAAGAAACTGTGATAACTTGCATTGGTTTTAATATTTCATAGTGTTAAAGTGCAAGTTACATAGGGTTCTAGAGCTTAAAACATCAAATTTTCAAGACACGAAGCCTAGTTGTAGTTATTCCACAAAATTTCAATTCTAGGTGATCCTACATTTGTCTAGTAGTTTAGAAAGTCTCAAACACTATAATAAGATTGTCATGCATGCAACTTGACACATAAAAACATGCATTATGATCTTTTTTAACCTAACTTTGGTAGACTTTTAAATCCCTTCTATGTTAGGTTGTGTTCTTTGGCTCAAGTAGATCTATGCTATTGCTTATAGTTTTAAGAATATTTTTTTCATTTAAAAGATTTTGAATCTTTCTATGTCTTATATCATAATTATTCCTATTAAAATTTTCTTCTTTTGTAAATCATTCAATGTTATTTTGATTGTCATTATCTATATCATTGCATAATACTCTAATTAGGCACTATTCAAAAAAATAATATTAATTTATTAATATTCAAAAAATTAATAAGTAATAGATTTTAAAAAATAAATCTCTTTACTAAATTAGTTTAAATAGATTTGACTATTTGAACAATTATCTATTTAAAGTTGCTATGACATTTTATTTTGTCATAAAACAATTGTTTCAATTCACAAAAATTTATCCAAAATAAAATAATACTATTTCATTAATATTTTAAAAATTAATGAGGAAGAGATTTAAAAACCAAAGTTATTTTCTAAACCAGTTCAAATAGTTATAATTATTTGAATAAATATCAATCTCAAATTGTTATGATCTTTATTTTCCCATAAAACAATTGTTTCTGATCGTACAAGCTTATTTGAATAAAAATAATACTAATTTAATAATATTTTGAAAATTAATATTAGAAATGTGAATAGAAAGTGAAAGTGAAAAGAAAGATAGTAAATCTTGGTTGAGAAAAAAAAATGAAGAAAACAAGAAAGAAAATAGATGAAGGAATAGGAAGAAAGATGGGAAGGAATAAAAAGGAAAATCTATTGGAAAGAAGATGAAAAATGATTTGAAGAGGAAAGAGGAATAATTGAATGATTTGGAATTGAAAAGAAAAAAATTTTGCAAACAAAAAAAGGATTTTTTAAAAGTATTTGCTTCAATGGTAAAGAATTTTGCATTTATATTGGCAAGTTTGCATTATTAAAAAAAAAAAAAAAAATTTTCATCATTAGTAATGATATTTGTGTTTGCATCTTTATGAGGGGCGTTTGCATCAAAAGATTTGAAAAAATAAATTTGTTTACCAAACAAGTTTAAATAGTTATGACTATTTGAACAATTAATTATATAAAATCATTATGACCTTTTGTTTTAACATAAAACAATTGTTTCAATTCATAAAAGCTTATCTAAAATAAAAAAAAATGACAAGCAAGAGTTTAAAAAAATAAATTTTGATAGTTACGACTATTTGAAAAATTGTCTGTTTAAAATTGTTGTGACCTTTTGTCTTGTCATAAAATAATTGTTTTAATTCATACAAGTTTATTCAAAAATAAAATAATTCTAATTTATTAATATTCCAAAATTTAATAAGTGATTTAAAAAGTGAATCTATTTGTCGAATTAGTTCAAATAATTATGGTCATTTTAACAATTAAATTATCTATTTCAAATCGTTATGACTTTTTGTTTTATCATAAAACAATTGTTTTTGATTGTACAAGCTTATTTCGAATAAAATAATATAAATTATTAATATTCCAAAAATTAATAAATAGAATTTAAAAAATAAATATGTTTTCTGAACACATTTAAATAGTTATAACTATTTGAATTATTTTCTATTTCCAATAGCTATGACCTTTTGTTTTGTCATAAACCAATTGTTTCTATTCATACAAAATTTTTTTAAATAAAACAATATTAATTTACTAATATTCTAAAAATTAATAAGTAAAAGGTCTAAAAAATAAATTTATTTATTGAACAAGCTCAAATAGTTATAATTGTTTGACCAAACAAAAAATCAATGATTTGAAATATATAATTGTTTAAATAGTTATCAAGAGTTCAGACAATTGGGTGAAAGCAATATTGGTTACACTTATGCTTTTGTTGAAAGAGAAAAAAAAATGAAAAGTTTCAAGTTTCAACTTACAGATCTATAGAATTAACTTCGTTAAAAACTCTAGCAACAACAAACCTCAACTATTTTTACTCCTATTAACATAAGAATGTATGACACTCTTTACCAAGCATAAACCCTATTTTCACCTCCAAAGGCTGTCAGAGGTGCACTAGACACCATGCGACGTGCGATGCTTTTTCAACCACTGGACCCTACTTTTGGTTGAGCCATTTCTAGGTTAGGCAAGTTGTTAAATAGACAAGATAACTTTTCTCGAGCCCCTATTGATGTCATCGAACTCCTTAATGTTACCATTAGCCACCATATCCCAGTTCAAGAATTTTAACCTGATTCCTTCTTGAAGCTCACATTGGATGCACTATTGGGTAGGCTTTCCCCATCTCTTAGGAACGACTAACCCATGTGCAAGTGCTATTCATGTGGAACCTTTCCCCTCTTCGTCCTTCAAAGTTCTCATTTGAATATTTGCTAGGCAACAAATATCACTAATCAAACTCCAAAATACCATACCAATTCAAAATCAAACTCTAAAAGATATTCAAGATTTTAGTTTATGAAACAAAATCTCTGAAATGTACTTGATCGAAAAGTATAATAATATTCTAACTTTATTATAACAAGGTACTCACATTACAAGCTATATGATAGCAAATTTGTTTGGTTCATTTATATTCGTAAACAAGCTTGTTTAAAGTTTGTTTAAAACTCGTTCGTTTATTATTTGTTTATTGTTCGATTTTTATTCATTTACAATAATACTAACAATATTACATTTTTATCCTTTACCCTAATCCTATTTTAAGGTTTGTTTATATTCATTTGGATTGGTTTATCTTCGTTTAGGATTTATTTGTTTAAATTTATTTTGTTTAAATAGTTATAATTATTTGAATTAGTTTGATAAATAGAATTATTTTCTAAATGTCTTACTTATAAATTTTTGAAATATTAATAAATTAGTATTATTTTATTTCGAATAAGCTTGTGTGAGCTGAAATAATTATTTTATGACAAAACAAAAAGGTTATAACAATTGCAAATATGTAATTGTTCATATAGTCTTAACTGTATATTTTTAGTGGTGTTTTTAAATCCAAACATCGCTATATAAGAATTTAGTGGCGTTTTATAAAAAAATACCGTTAACTTTTATAAAAACACAAAACTTTGTAATGTTTATTTATAAACGCCACTAAAAGACATTCACTAAATCTCTTTTTTTCTGTAGTGATCAAAAGAATTATATCCATATTAACTCTAATTATCAAATTTATAATTCAAATATATGTAATTGTTTTTTTGAAAAAAGAAATATATTACTAGTTAGAACGAGGTACGAAATTGACAAGCCTTAAGATGTTTTCAAGGCAATCCCCCGCCTAGGGGTGTAAATGATACATTAGTACTCGTAAGTTACTTGAGTTAGATTCGACTAAAACTCAAATTTGATTCGATTATTATCGAGTCGAGCTCGAGCTTGAGTAGCGACACTCATCGATTGAGCCGAGTTCGAGTATTCTTATACCCAGCTCGAGTAGCTCGCGAGCCTAATGGAGCTTTTATATTTAAATATATTTTTATTATTTTAATTAATAAAATATATCAAATTCGAATTCGAGCTTGAGCACAAATAATCAAACTCTTATCGATTATATGAATTGAGCTTATTTTTATATATTAATCGAGCTTAATCGAGCGAGCTAGTAACTTGATTTCGATCACGAATCGAGCTCAAGTTAGGAAAATGAAACTTGATCGAATTTGAACTGAGTATCGAGCCGCGAGTTGGGAGTCGAGTTCGAGCTTGAGCTTTTCACTGTATCGGCTTGACTTGGCTCGATTACACCTCTACTCCCACCCATGTCTCATTTGCAGAGGCATGTAAGGCATATCTAGCAAGGCTACGAGCATCTATGTTGGCATTTCTTCTAACATGTCGTGCCTGAAAGGAGAGAAAAGCTCTTCTCTTAATTTAGATATCAATCAAAATATTACCTACATTAGAGAAATCCTCTGATGTTGAGTTAATCCCATTTATAACTCATAAAGCATCTTCTTCAAGGACCATGTCCTCCACCCATAAGAAAAAGGCAAACTCTAATGCTCTAGCAACAGCTAGAGTTTCTATTGTGATCGTGTCATTCACATTGGTCACCTTCCTCGTGGTCACCCCCATGATCCTTCCATTACGTCCCGTACCAGTACTCCAATTCCACCTGTTTTACTTGCGGTTAAGGGCACCATCAAAGTTGACCTTTACAAAACCCACTGGTGGTGGCTCCCACATTACTTCTATCTCAATACTCCTTGTTGGACAAATAGCATTGGCTTGTATAAACTCTTTCAGGTAATTTTCAGCTAACGGCACCATCGTTTCTTGTGTTTGGTGTTCGCCCATTTTGACAGTTAAGTTCTTGCTGTGCCACAATGCCCAACATAGCACCAGTCCACGCTCTAGCTCGTCAAAGGATGCCTTATTCGCAATCTCACTAAACTACCCACCCTTTGCATCACGGTTGATCCCGTTCCATCTTGCTGGAAGTTTGGCCAAGTCTCATACCTCTTGGATCTTAGCACAGTCTCAAATGGCATGGGCCTCTGTTTCTTCGTGGTTTCCACATTTTGGGCAGATAGCTTGCGTTTCTATACCTCTCATTCGTAGCATTCTAAGAGTTGGCAGAAACCCCTTATTCAGCTTCCATCCGAAGATTTTAGTCTTATTAGGGACCTTAGTTTTCCACAGTTTCATCCATATTTGCCTTCTTGTCTCTGTGCTTTCGCCTAGACCGTGCTGCTGAGTTGTCATTATTATATGGTACGCATTTCGAACCGAAAACCTCCCATTCTTCTCGAAGGCCCAGGTGATCATGTTGGATGGTTGTTTAAGCTTAAAGGACTAGAGCTGGTTAGGTCTGCATCTTCAGTAGTAAATACACGATCCAACAACTTCCTTTCCATCTTTTGGTTTGGTTGTCAATCAGTTCTACCACCTTTGCATCCTCTCCTAAGATGCTCTGGGCATGGTTTCCAGGAAGAAGCAAGTAGTTATTAGGGAAGCATTTGTCCTTGCAAACTCGTGCCTTAGTCCCATCCCCAATCCTCCACCGTATTCCATTTAGTAGGTCCGACTTTGCCGTCCGTATGCTGCGCCACGTGAGGGACGGTTCCTAACATAGCTTTGCTGTCAAGAAATTACCGTTAGGGAAGTACCTATCGCTCAGGACTTTGAAGAGCAAGGATTCTTTGTTATTGAGTAACCTCCACCTTTACTTGGCCAACAGAGCACGATTGAAAAACTCCAAGTGTCTAAACGCTATTCCTCCATCTCTTTTGCTCGTACACATCACGTCCCATCTCAACCAGTGTATGCCCGTTCCATTTTTCCTTGTTCTCTACCCAAAAATTGTTGATCAAGCTATTAATATCCTGACCAAAGCTTTTCGACAGTAACTCATACTCGTTCTCGTAGACACCCTCTTTAGTCTAGAATTAAAATTGATTATGCTTATATCTTTTCGGATCAAATTATTGAATTTAAGGATTTTTTTTATTGTATTTATTTATCTTATCATTTTATTATTATTATTTTATTTTTTCTTTTATCCTTGTTTATTGTATCTTGATTTTTTTTTTGTTTTTATCCCCAATCATTTGATTATTTCAAAAAAAAAAAAAAATGAAAGTTAAATTTTGAAAATTTGTGGTTATTTTTAGATGGTAAACCTCATAGAAACAATTTGAGGATTAATCTTGAGAGATAATCCTTAATTTTGTTTAAACTAATCTGATCCTTGGTTGAGGCTCTACTACAAATATACATGCATTCAACACAGGAAATCACGGGAAAAACCGAGCAAAAACCACCCCACTAGCAAAATCCAAGCAAACTCTAGCGAGTCCCTTGTACCAAGTCTTCAAACCCATTCACCAATCACAAAAAATTATTCCAACTTCATCACCCCACATACCATTTATACAATCACCACTGTCAGAACCGATTGAAGGCCCTCCCTGTTAATTCCATTGCACTTCAATTCCCTCAGTAAAATCACAAACCTTCAACACATATAACCATTAGACTACCTATTGTCACCACCTTCCCTGAACCACTGGATTCCCTGAACCACTGGAAATAACTCATCACAAAACCTGGTAACGGCAGTCCACAATAATTCCAGTCGAAACCCTCACACCCTTACAAGCATCAATTCCACCCACCACCGAGTATATTTTCTACCACCACAAACCTGCTAGCAATTTCAGCAAATACCTACAATACCAACCACAATATAGGAGACTAAACAAAAACCACAGCAAACCAAACACTGATGTCATAATGATTTTCTATTCGAGGAGGACTCGATTGTTAGACTTGATAAAAATTTTTAAATTCCCCACTAATATTTTTTTGTAAGGTGTGACTAGCTATTTAAAAATATTATTTTTTAATAAAAATTTTAAAATTAATTAAGATTTATTAAAAGACGTTTAGGTCTGCGAAATCAAGATTGGGTCTAGAAGTACGGTTATGAGTAAATAAGATATTAGCATCTTTACATCGCCTGTTTGAAAATGACACCAATTAAACATGTATTATCCTTTAATTTTGATAATATGATTTTCTTTATATCTAAATTTATTTTCTTTAAATTTATTTATAAAATTTGCTTTTTGTTGTGAAGTTAGTATTATTATAATAATAATTGTTATTATTTTCATATTCTATAAATTCTCCAACATTTTGATGAACTTTATAGAAAGTCTTTATTTAGAAAAAATTTTGAAAAAATTGATCATCACAAAATTCTTGAAATTTCGTCATAGGATATTTTATTTATTTATTAAAACTGATTTTAGGATTATTCTGACTTTTTGGTGAAATCCCAAAACTTATTAAACAAATTTTACGATTATCTTGACTTTATGGTGAAATCCTAAAAATTATTAAACATATTTTAAGATTATTTTGATTTTTTTGTGAAATCCTAAAATTTTTAAACTGATTTTAGAATCATTCCAACTTTCTAACAAGATCCTAAAGATCATTTTTTTATTGGTGATAATTAAGAAAAATGAGATTTTTTTCAATTTTTTAAAATACTTACTCGAGAGAGTTAATTAAACAATTAATTTTTTTATTGCTATTTATTATTTATTATTTTCATCATTTTTTGATTATTTAAATAAATCTTTATTTGGTAAAAATAATTTTTTTTTGAATTTTCTCAACTCTTTGATGAAATCCAAAAATATATTTTTGGTAATAATTAAGAAATTCATTTGAAGAAACACTTTTATTTTTTATTATTTATTGTTTTGTTTTTAAAATATTATTTAAATAAATATTTATTTTAATAAAAATAATTTTTAGATTATCCTAACTCTATAGTGAAATTCAAAAAATTATTTTTACTTGTAATAATTAAAGAAAACCAAGCACTTTTGATTTTCTTTAAAAATTACATTTAGAAGATTCATTTAAACAATTCATTATTTTTTTTATTTTTTTTGTTTTATTATATTTTTAGCAAAAAATATTTCTTAAATTATTTCAACATTTTGGTGAAATTTAAGCAATATTTTGTTTGTAAAAACAATTAATTTTCCTTAAATAGTTATTTTTTAAGGATTTATGCATAATTTTTATTTTACCAGATCTATATTTTATTTTAATTCTATTTTAATTTTTTTATTTATTTATAAAAGAATGAATATTAGTAGTAGTAGTAGTAGTAGTAATAATAATAATAATAATAATAATAATAATAATAATAATAATAAAATCAAAATCAAAATAGAAAATAAGAAGAAAAAGAAAAGGAAAAACTTGCCAAACTGGTCAAGTCAGGCTGGCGTTGAGGTGTGAATCAGACTTAGATTCAAATGCCAAAATGAAGTCATTTTGAAAAAGCTATAAAAGGCCTAAATATAAAATTTTTTTTCATTTTTTATTTCTTTACTTCTTTTTAAACCCTAAAGCTTTTCTTTTTAACCTAATCCCCTTTTTGTCGATTGCCATGGTAACCTATTACTGGTCATCGTCATGCACCGATGGCTGAAATCTTTAATGGCACCAAAAAATTGAACAAATTGCGGTCTCCGATCATTTTTTCAATTTTTAATGATCGAAAAGTTCAACTAATCACCAAAAAATTTAAGTTTTCTAGATTTCGGTGACCTAAACAAAAATTTGAAAAATTCCCAAAATTTTCTAAACACTTTCCTTAACTTTTTAAATACCTTTCTTAAACTAAATTCTTAAAAAAAAAAAAAATCGAAACTGCCTGGATTGAGAATTTCATTCTCAATTTTTTTTTGTTTATGGATTTTTTTTTTTTTGCTGCTAGTTCCTCTATGCAAAGAGGATTGCGATTTTTTTTGGTGTTTATATGTATGCATGTTTTTTTTAATCTAGTAGTTTAAAAAAAGAATCTCCCCATCCCTCTGTTTTTTTTTATTGTGTTCACCCTCTAGATTTTCTCTATTTTTTTTGGCAATGTTCTTCCCCCTAGTTTCTTTGTTATTTTTTATCCAAAATTTGCTTGATTTAAAGTGTTGATCTAAGATAAAATCCTAGATTTTCAGGGATACATGCTTGATTTTAGCTACCAAGTTAGATAGATATAGTAAGCTTTTGGTGCATTAAATGCATTGACTTTGAGGAAGAAAAATAACCTTCTAGTGACTTGATTTTAGATGCTAAAGTTGAAACAATTTTTTACCTCTTTTTTTATTTTTATTTTTGATTTTTTTGGGCAAAATAGGTGTCTACAATTGACACAAGCAAAAGTGCCAAAGAATTCAACAATGAAACATATAATCACATAACCCATAGTAGGTAAGAAAAACATCGACAGTAGAAAAGATGCAGCTATAGTGGTCGATGGTAGTTGAGGTGAGTTTTTGGAGATTGAAAATGGCAAAAGTGCAGAGTAAAAGAAAGTGGTTGACATATCCAAAGATCAGCTTGATCGGATGGTGAAAGAAAGTTGAAATAGCAGTGGAAAGGCCATGGTTTTGGCTTTATATTTGCATAATTGGTGGTTGATTTTTAAAAATTGGACCTTAGATTTGATATGAGGAGATTGAGTGAAAATGGTGATGAAATTTTAGGCTAGATCAGTGGTCAACTGGTGGCAAGGAATGGTAGCTGACGATGGTGTAAAAATTGGCAGTGGTGATCGAGAATCTTAAAAAGAGAAGCTCTCTAGAGAGAATCCTTAGAGAAAGAGAAGCAAATGAAAAATGAGTAAAAAACAAATGAATTGGGGCTTTTATACAATAAGCAGAACAATGTCATTTTGATTAAAAGGCAAGTGAGCTAAACTAGTTGAGCCAGATTAAACTTGTGAATTGCTCGAATTGACCCTAACCGACTTGTCTTGCTGACAAGCGTTGACTTTTTTATATTTTCATATTTTTTTATTTCTTTCTTTTTCTTTATTTCTAAATGTTTTATTTATTTATTAATGTTTGCTTGTGTCTTATTTTCTTATGATTTTATTAATAAAAAGGGTTCCATTTAAAATAATAATAATAATTTTTTTAAAAAAATGAAATGAATTTTAGAAAAAAAGTAAACCTTACCAACATATTGGAAGGTTGAAATTTTTTTTTTTGAAAAATGAATTTTGCATAAATAAACTTTACCAACATATTGGAAGGTTTATAAATTTTTTAAAATAAGATTTTACCAACATATTGAAAAATATTATTAATTTTTGATAAAAAATAAATTTAAAAAAGAAATAGTTTTTATGAAATCCTACCAACATATTAGAGGATAATTTTTAATAGAAAATCTTGCCAACATATTGAAAGATATTTATGAAAATAAAGTATTTTTTATAAAAATTAATTTTGAATCTCTGATAATGAAATTACTAAAGCGTTTCAAATATCAATTTTTATGAAAATTCTTAAGTGATAATTTTTTTCTAAATTTTACCAATATATTGGAAAGTTTAGAAAAGATTTTCAATATTAAGATTCTCACAAAAATTTCACTTATCATAAATACAAGTTTTTACACAAAATTAATTGAATTCGATGATAGAGCCTCTTCAAAGAGTGACAAATAGTCTCATTGAATACTCTTAACGTGAGAAAATGTTATTAAGTTATTACCATCATATTGATTACCTTTCCTTTTAATTCACTTTGTCTTCATTCATTTTTGCATCTGTAGAATAAATTGAGTAAAGATATGATTGCATTATATTTGTCATGAATTAAAATGATGATGAATGAATGATAATGTCTATAAAAGATTCCTACATTCCTTTGAAAAAAAAATCCAAGATGACAAGGGCAAAAAGTAAATGAAAAAGATGGAAGAAGCCTAAGAAGATGATTTGAAAAGGCAAAAAGGGTGACTAAGTGGTGAATATAGTCATGGATTGTTCGACTTAACCTGTGAGTTATGACCAAATAATGAAAATAATGTAGATCAATTAATGAAATTTGTTCTAAAATTATTAGGTGGAGAAGCTAAAAAAGGAAAATATGAAATGGTGGAGTTTAGAGAACTTTATTACCACAATTAAAATTTCATGGCATAGATTTTAGTGACATCTGTATTACATGCATTGTGTTTGCATTATTATTTTCACAGTACATGTACATAATTTGGTGAATATTTATATATCTATTTTGATAATTGCATTTGCATTATGGTTTGGACATGCATTTGTATCATGTAGTGAACATTTTAATCATGGTTTAGAGTATGACATCTGCATTATTGTTTAGGACATGCATTTGCACCATTTAGTGAGAATTTAAATTGTTGTATATATATCATTTAGAAAGCATTTGCATGGCAATCATTATTCAAAAAATTTTGACTTTGATAAAAGATTGGGAATTTTCATGAGAAAAAATTTTGAACTTTTTAAAAAAAGCCTTTTAAGATAAGATTTTGAATCCTAAAATGAGGAAAATATTTTATGAGGAAAACGTTTAGAATTTTAAAGTTGTGGAGCCTTTTAAAAGAGTATTTTCAATGTTGAGAATTATTTGTAAAACCTTCGAGCATAATTTTTAAGAAATTTCAAATGAGAATCTTTGAGTTTTAAATGAAAATCATGAAAATTTTTTTGATGTGAGTCCCTAACGACTTTTGAATCAGAATATTTAAAAATTTAGATGAAACCCTAAAATTTTTTAATGAGAACATTTGAAATATTGGAATATGAAATATTAAAGTTTTTCAAATGATAATTTTTGAAATCTTAGAAGTGAATCCCCTAAAGTTTTTCAAATAACATTTGGGTATGAATCTTTAGAATTTTCAAATGTGAACTTTTGAATGCTGAATGTGAGTTTTCAAATTTTGATGTGAATTCTTGGATTGAACTTTGGATGTGAATCTCTCGAATGCGAATTATTAATCTTTCTGGACTTGAAAAATTCTTATGAATCTTCAAATCTTGTGAATCTTAAAATTCTTACAAATTTGAAAATTATTGTGAATATAAAAAATCTTACGAACTTGAAACCTTGTGAATTTATTGTGAATTTGAAAATTCTTACAAATCTAAAAATTCTTGCCAAACAAAAAATTTTTGTGAATCTAAAAGCTTTGCGAATCTTTGAACCTTATGGATTTTTGAATTGCAAACTTTTGAATTTCAAAATTATGATTCTTTGAACTCAAATTGTGAATCTTTGAGTTTTAACTTACATAACGAATTGTTGGATTACAAAGTTCTTGAATATGTCAAATTGTAAATTTTGAAGTTTCGAGATTTTATAATGTTTGTTAAGTTATACCTAGACATAATGGATGTCTATATCTTCGCACAATTCTTGTTTCATAGAAAATGTGCAAAGAGAGGCAACTATAGATACCCTATTTAGTTTAGGGCCCAAATTGATTGTGTTTAAACCTTTTCGAACGTAATTATCAAATTTAAGGATTTTTTATTATATTTATCTTATCTTATCTTATCATTTTATTTTTATTTTTTTTCTTTTATCCTTGGTTATTGTATCTTGATTTATTTTTTTTTTATCCCCAATCATTTGATTATTTAAAAAAAAATGAAAGAGTTAAAATTTGAAAATTTGTGGTTATTTTTGAATGGTAAACCTCATCAAAAACAATTTGAGGATTAATCTTGAAAGATAATCCTTAATTTTGTTTAAAATAATTTGATCTTGAGTTGAGACTCTGCTACAAATGCACATGTATTCAACAAAAGAAATTATAGAGAAAAATTGAGCAAAACCACCCCACCAACAAAATGCAAGCAAACTCTAGCAGGTCTCTCCTTCCAAGTCTTTATACCCTTTCACTAGTCACTAAAAATCATACCACTTTTATCACCCCACACACCATTTACACAATCACCATTATCAAAACTAATTGAGGGCCTTCTCTATAAATCCCATTCAACTTTAATTCCCTAAGTAAAATCACAAACCTTCAACACATATAACCATTAGACTATCCATTGTCACCACCTTTCCTGAACCATTGGAAATAACCCATATCACAGAAGCTGGTTGCGATAGTCCATAATAGTTCTAGCCAAGACCCTTACTGCCTTATAAGCATCAACTCCACCCACCACCGAATCTATCTTCCACCAACATGAACTTGCCAACAATTTTAGCAAATACCCATAATACCAACCATAATACAAGAGAGCAAATACAAAAGCATGGCAAACCAAACATCGACGCAAGCAAAATCATTAAGGAATTTAGATCGGCTTAACCTATTGACCAAAGTTGACTTTTTTTTATTTTGTTATTTTTTCTTTCTTTGTTTTTCTTTATTTCTAAATGTTTTATTTATTTATTTATGTTAACTTGTGTCTTATTTTCTTGTGATTTTATTAATAAAAAGTGTTCTCTTTTAAAAATAATAATAATAGTAATTTTTTAAAAAAAATGGAATAAATTTTAGAAAAAAATGTAAACCTTACCAACTTATTGAAATGTTGAATTTTTTTTTTGAAAAATGGATTTTGCATAAATAAATCTTACCAACATATTGAAAGATTTCTAAATTTTTTAAAATAGGATTTTACCAACATATTGGAAAATCTTAATAATTTTTTATTAAAAAATAATGTTTAAAAAAGAAATAATTTTCATGAAATCCTACCAACATATTTGAGGATAATTTTTGACAAAAAATCTTATCAACATATTAAAAGATATTTTTGAAAATAAAGTATTTTTTTATGAAAATCAATTTTAAATCTCCGATGATGGAATTATTAAGAGTATTGCAAATAGCAATTTTTATGTAAATTTAGAGGTGATAAATTCTTTCTAAAATTTACTAACATATTGGAGTGTTTAGAAAAGATTTTCAATATGAAGATTCTCACAAAAATTTCACTAATCATAAATAAAAGGTTTTATCAAATTAAATGAATCCGAGCCTCTTTAAAGCGTGATAAATAGTCTCCTTGAATACTCCTAATGTGAAGAAATGTTCTTAAGTTATTATTAATGTATTAGAGTAATTTAAGGATAATTTTCAATAACTAATTACTTAGAAGATTTTGAAGGCTTAGATAATACAAAACCAAATTGGTATTATCCTTTGGATGGGCATTATGGAGGTGTCATAACCTTCTTCACATATAATCGACTTCGGACCTAGTTTGGTTTAGTAGACATGAATCTACCTTTTAAAGATACTTGAGTTAAGCTTGGAACTTCTCTTTAAAATAGGATAGATTCACCTAGGTAGCTAATCACATCTAAACAAAAAAGATTGGTGGCAACTCCTTTTAATTCATTTATAATAATAAGTTTACAGATCTATACGTTATGACAATACTATAAGATGAAATAGCTTGGAAAATTGATTTAATAAAAAATTTCTTTGCCCCTATAGATAATAGTCAGCTACTCCACAATTCAGTTCTTGATCGCATTTTATCCTTTAATTCACTAAATGCTCTTTTTTCGTTCCTTTCAACCATGGTTGGTAGGCCAAGGTATTTCTCAGGATCTAAAGTTTCATGTACCCCCAAAAGTTGGCACACTCCCTCATGGTTGCCTTTATTAACATTTCTACTAAAATAAATCAGAGACTTCTCCAAGTTAATCTGTTGGCCAGAAATATTCCCATATACCTGTAGCATGCTTCTCACTCTTTCACATTCGTGTTGGTTTACCTTGAAAAATAGTAAACCATCATTTACGAAAAAGAGATGTGTGATTGTAGGCCCATTTCTACTTGCTTGTACCCTACTGAATCAATTTTCTCATTGTTATTTTGTGAAAAGGGCTGAGAAATCTTTAATGCATAGTAAAAATAAATAAGGTTGAAAAGGATCTCCTTGGCACAATCCATAATAAGGAGTAAAATTGTCTCTAACCTTACCATTTAAAACCAAAGAATAAGACACAGAAGTGATACATCTCATAGTAAGATCAATCCATCGAGAATGGAATCCAAGCTTGTCCATCATAACCTTCAAAAATGATCACTCAACCATGTTATATGTCTTACTCATATCAAGTTTAAGTGCCACGAATCCTTCTTTCCTTCTACTTCTCATCTTTAACTTATGAATCATCTCATAGGCTATGAAAACATTATTTGTGATCAAGCTCCCAAGGATAAAGTCACTTTGGTTCTCACTAACACAATTGGTAAGCACCCACCTGAAACGGTTCACTAGTACCTTCACAATGATTTTGTATATTACATTGAAAAGGCTAATAGTGTGAAAATTGGTGACTTTCTTTGGATTCTTGATCCTGGGGATAAGCACAATATTGGTGCCATTTACATCCTCTAATGGGGTCATTCCATTAAAAAAGGACAGATAGAAAGTAGTTACATCAACACCTATAATATTCTAAAACCTTTGGTAGAAGAGAGTTGGTATACCAATCTGGGCCTAGTGCTTTAGATGGATGCATATGCTTGATAGCTTCATGAACCTTCTCAACCTTGAACTTTGAAAACAATTGTGCATTCATTTCAAGCATTGCTTTACACTCTATAGCTTCCATCATGTCCTCAATTAGAATAGGTTGTGGAGAACCAAATAGCATATGAAAGTGCTAGACTACCATGTTTTTAATCCCAGCTTTACTATCCATTTTAAATTAAAAAAAATTAATTTAAAAATTATCTATTTAATCCTAATTGCCACTAAAGAATTCTTTTATAAATTTAAGATTGTAAATGTAGTGTGTTATATCAGTTTTTTATTTTTTCAATTTGTAACTTTTTTCCAAAGTATATTATATTGTTATTGCAATTTATTTTTTTTGTTTATAACTTTTTTTCCAAGATATTTTTTATTACTATTGTTATTTCGTTCTTATGAAAAATAATATTTTTAATTTATTTTTTTCACATATTTTTCATATTTTGTATAGCAATTCAGTTAAAATTACAAAAGTGAATGTTTGTTAATAATTCTTTTATTATTTAATTCATCATTCAATAATATATATATGTTTTTACTTTTTAAAAAGATATATTTTATTTTTATTTGATATAATTTTGCAAGTGTATAATATTACTGTAAACAAAAATGATCCAAAGATAACGAAAACTTAGTGTATATGAATTTTATATATGTTATATATTTTAAAGATTTGAATATAAATTTGAAAAAAAATTAATTTATATGTATATACTTATATTAAGTAAGTAACATTATTTTGTGTATCGTATGGGTCTTCATTTAATTTTTTAATATAATGATATTCCTTATTTGAACCTATTTAGGATTTTAAATCATGTTTAGATTCGATTCAATTGAGTTCTAAGTTGTGGATAATTTTACTTAAGAATATAATTGAACTAACACTAAAAGAAAATGGGTATTTAGTGGCAAAATTTTAATGCTGTTTCACTAATAAACGCCACTAAGTTTCATGTTTTTACAAAATTAACAGCATTTATGAAGTAAACGCTACTAAATATTCATATAATGATGTTTGTAATAGAAAATGCCACTAATTAACTGGAGTTAGTGGCGTTTGTAGCTCAAAACACTACTAATAGTAAAAGTTAGCGGCATTTGTAGATTAAAATGCCGCAAATGAAAGTATAAAAATTAATTAAATTGAATTTTTTTTCTGAAAAAACTACACACAACGTTGCTATTAAATGTAATTTAGTGGCATTTATTATCATAATCGACCCTAAATTTTCCCTAATTTCAACAAATCAATTGAGCTTGGTTGCTTAATTTCTCTTCATTTTCCCTTTATTCCCCTCTAACTACCCAAATTGTTTTGCTCTACTTTTTCATTGAAATTTCCACTTTCATTTTTCTTTCCTATTTCCTCCATTTAGCCCACATCCTTTCATTTTATTTTACTTTTCTTTTTGAACGAAACCCATTTGCTTTCAAGCTTCCACAGCATCTACAGTGGAAAGAGTTCGAGCTCTTCTAAGGGGGTTGAAATCAAACATAGGTACTTTACTACTCTTCTTCTCCTTGCTATTTTTTGGTTATTTTTGTGGTTTGAATTCAGGTTGTAATTGTTACTACTCTTGGATTGTTTTGTTGTATCGAGGCTGAATTCTGCACTTCTCTTTTTAGAATTTGGGCTCTCCTCTCAATGAATGCTCGATATAATGCGGTTTTGAAATTTTTTAGCATTGAATCATGAAAATATTTGATTGGCACCTTAGGTTGGGGCTATAGGCTGCCTTGCGCTATTCTTGTGCTGTTGTGTGCTTGTTTGATTAAAATTTTATGGTAGATTAGGAGTGAATAGGGGTATGTAGCAACAAAATAAAATTGTAACAAGGCCTCTGTAAACTACTTCTGAACTGGTTTGATTGGACAAATATTTTAGTAGTTATATATGGGCAGTTTGATTTCATTTGGAAGGTTATTAAATTTCATGGACAACCCTCACATTCTTGCTTGGGTCAACCCTCACCATTCTTGCTAACGCTACTACCCTCACCATTCTTGCTAGTGCTACCAACACTTTCATAGCTTTTTGTAATACTGTCTTGGTGAACTAAGACCTCGTTTTTCGCTGTTTCTTTATATTTATCACCTCTATGGTTATTACTATTACCTTCTTCACTGTTTGCTTGGCCACCTTGTTTGTTTTTGTTCTTTGATTTTCCATGCTTTTTCTCTTTTTGTTAAGCTTTTTCAGGTCATAACTCTACAAATCTCCCTTTCTTTGCTAGTTTCCTAATCAAAGTTTCCACATCTACATGTAAGTTTTCTCCTATAATCTCACTCTTCCTTTCGCCAGAGAGGGATAGTCTAATTTACAGCTTTACCTATATTGTCTAATCTTTATTGAGATATTCATAGGCCTTCCTCCTTTCCTTTTGTAAACAAATTGTAAAAGCATAACATTATGATTTTGATTTAAGACTTGAGATTTCAGAAAAAGAAACTTGAGATTTGATCCCAACTTCATTGTTACTGTTTTGAATCCTTGCCAATATCTATTATAATATAAAACTGATAAAAAAAAAAAACTAAAAGAGCCCATCAGACAAAATTTTAAAAGTTTTCCATCCCATCAGACAAAATTTTAAAAGTTTTCTTTGTGGAAATCAAATTTGGTACTGGTCTTCCTTGAAAAATCTTGAGCTAGCCTTTTAACTCCCTTATTAATCCAGGTGCACCACAGTAAAAAATATGCTAAGGTCAATTAGTTATAGAATTGTATCATATATATGGATTAGATCTATACAATTTGATAAATTATGCAATAGGATTTTTCCTATTTCAATGAATTAGAATATATAAATTATTTAATGAATTTATTACCATGACCAAACCCAAAGTTAATATTTTTAAGAAAAATGCTATTTGTCTCAAGTGTATGCTTACTTATGTGGCGTTAATTAATCGGTCTAATTCCAACATTTCACCATGAATTTGTATATCACCAATAATAATATATATTTTTTATACTTAAAATTGTCAAATCTTGAATTTGGATTACTAAAATTAAAAATTTAGTACTCTACCAATAAATCACATAAACCAATAATAATATCACTTGACCTTATTAATGATCGCTAATTATGTGTTAATTGTTACAAAAGTGGATTAAACATCAGTACAAATTAATAGTAATTGAGATTAAACAAAAGTTAGGCATGCAAGTACAAAGCTGTGTAGTTATGCCAATAAAATCTGTCACATAATTAGTACTTCATCATTCAAGCTAATATGGCAAATTGGCTACTGAGACTGATAAAAGAAAAAAAAAAGTTTATTGGCAATTAACTTTTGATTTATTTTTCTTTAAATTGAAGAATCCAAAATACTACTAATATATTAATTATTATTTTTTAGAACAGGTGATCGGTTCAACTTCTCAACTCCCCTATCATAAAATTCATTTGTCCTTTGGTGTTGTGCTGAATATTTTGGTGAATGTACTATTGTGATTTGTTTTTTGTCCATCAGGAAAGTTGACCTTGAAAGATAATCGGACCACAACAATTGCTTTCTCCTTTTGGAAGAACTTTGATTTCAGACATTTGAGATTTACCAGCCAATTTTTCTTTTACATAATCACCAATAAATTTTTTACTTCAAATATCGTAATTTGAATGTCAATTACTAAAATTGAACACTCTATCTTATCATTTACATCATATAAATATTGATTGTTTAGGATCATTCTTAAAATTTGGACTTTTTACTTATTTTAATAACAGAAACTTAGTCTTATCTGTTAAAAGAAACTTGTTATTTCAAAATAAAAAACATTTCGATGTTCTTTGATTTCAATGATATTGTGATATGTGATCAGGTGCGAATGCCAACACCCCTTCTAAATTATTAGAATGATTTTTCAATTGCTTATTCTAATAATTATTAGAATTATTAGAATGATTTATAAAATTTGTAATGTTTGTATTATGGATGTTTGATGTTTTAGTGGAGCTCTTTAATTTTTTTATTAGTTTTTGTTATTATAATAACTAAGCCAAATATAAATAACTTTATTTGAATTGATTTTTCGATGAATATATTTTGCCTAGACTTTATTGTAACCTAAAATTTTTTCATCTCATCTTAGCATTTGTTTTGTTTGTTTCTTCAGACTATGGTGTTTGATGAAATGACTTAATCTTACTTGAAAAAATTCGTTGTACATGAAAATCATTAATAACAAAAGATAGAGAACCAAAAAAATGATATTTATAGTCATTTGTGAATATTGTAAGGTAAAGTATTTGTCACATACTTAGTCTTCCTCTGTTACATAGTAGGTTTCTAGATGTATGAATATTCAATTAAATTTTGTATAATTTTTTTTTTGATGTTATCTTTTTTCCTTTTTTGCATTGTTTAAAAAACAAGATATCAATGCATGACATGTAATATGTTCTTTTTTTTTTTTAATTTTCGCATTGTAATAGGTTATATCTGACATTGTCTTGTTATTATTTTTGGTTTAATACTTAGTATAATTAAGTATGTTACAGTTTGTTTTCATATAATTTAATTATATAATTTTGTTTTGATAATGTAGCAAGTACTAAATAGATAAAAGTTGGATGCAAATGTCAAGATTAAGTCAATAGTACCGAGATGGAGTGGAAATTTTTCTTAATGTTGCATTTGAAAATGAAAGTGAAGATAATATGATATTATGCCCATGTTTGAGATGTGGTAATATCAATTAGCAAATATGTGAAGTTGTTTTGGAATATTTAATTTGTATTAGATTTGTCTTGTGATATGTTAATTGATATTTTCATGGAGAGTTTGTACCATCAAGGTCATTGATTAGAGTTTCTTAAACTTCAATGGCTCCCCGACACCACCATGATCCTATTAGACAAGATAACATTGAAGGCATGTTGCAAGATGCTTTTAACATTCATAACCAACATTTTCATAATTCATCTATCCAAAATGATGGATTTTAATTAGTCAAATATTGAAATCAATGAATTTGTTGAACATAGGACTAGTGTAGGTGACCAACAACCTAGTGGAGAAGTATTAAAGTTTTATAGGTTGCTTGAGGATATAAATAAAGAACTTTATGAAGGATCTAAGTATTCAAGGTTATCTTTCTGTGTGTGTCTTTTTCACTTGAAATGCTTATGTGGATGGACAGAAAATTCTTTGACTTTATTATTAGAGTTTATGAAAGAAATGTTTTTTTTTGCAAAAATCCATGAATCTTGTAAGGATTCAAAGAAGATGATTAAGGATTTGGGTCTTGGATATGATAAAATTCATAGTTGTCATAATGATTGCATATTGTATTGGGGTGATCAAAAAAATAAAAAATATTGTCATATGTGTAGTAATTCTCATTGGTTGGATATAAATCCCAATGAAAGGTTGAATGATGATGACGATGAAGTCTATGTCAAAAGAAGTTTGTAAAGGTTTTACGGTATTTTTTATTAATACCAAGACTTCAACTACTCTTCATGTCTTTTAAAACTATAGATTCTATGAGGTGGTATCATGATGAGTGAATGATTATGAATCATTGAGGCATCCTACTGATTTTTTGGCATGAAAATCATTTTATTCTTGGTTTTTAGACTTTGTTTCTAATCTTCAAAATGTTATACTTAGATTAGTATCTAACGGATTCAACTCGTTCAAAGTGATGAGTACTTCTTATAGTACTTGGCTAGTTGTATTACTTTTGTATAATTTACCACCATGGATTACCATGAAGTAATAATAATTTATCTTGTCTATAATAATTCTCAAGAAAAAAGGTCTGGGTAATGATATAAACATCTACTTGTAACTTCTTATTAAAGAGTTACAGTAATTATGGGAAGAAGTTAAGACCTATGATGCATAAAAAAAAGTAACTTGAATAAAAGTGTTGTTTTGTTGTAGACTATCAATAATTTTTTTGCTTATTTGAATTTATCTGGTTAGAGCACAAAAAGTCGTTATGGTTATCCATGTTGCATTGTGCAAACATGTTTGAACTGGTTACATAATGGTAGAAAGTTTAGTTATATGGTACATTATTGATAGTTAGATGATAATCATCGATTTAGATTTTAAAAACATCTCTTTAATGGAACTAAAGAGTTAAGAAGAGTACTGTTATCAATTAGTGGGTCTAATATTTTGTCAAAATTAAAAGATACTAATTTCACTTATGAAAAAATGGCTCAATCAAGGAAAAGAGTGAATGAGATTTTTGAAGATGTTCGGTTTCCTATTACTCAAGTTGGTGATATTGATACTCAAGTTGGTGATCTTGATGTTTAAAGTGATAAGCAAAAAAATGAAAAAGATGACCCCAATGAGTTTTAGTTGTGATAAAAAAGTATCTTTTTTGAGTTACCTTATTGAAAATATAATTTATTACGTCATAACCTTGATGTGATGTACATAGAGAAGAATGTTTACAAAAATTTTATCGGGACAATTCTCAATGTAAATAAAAGATCAAAAGATAACTTAAAGAGTTAGCTTGACCTAGTTAAAATGGGGATTCGACCTGACCTTCATTTGAAGTTGCTTCTTAATAGCAAATCCTAATTATCTCTTGCTTGTTTTAGGATGTCTAGTTGAGAAAGATATGTTTTGTAAGATTTTAAAAAATGTGAAAGTCTCGGATGGCTATGCGTCAAATATATCAAGGTGTGTGAATATGAAGGAGTGAAAACTTTTTTCATTAAAATCACATGATTATAACATTTTGATGCAGGATTTACTTCCTTTTGCTTTACGTTTATTAATGTCAAAGCAAGTAACTTCAGTAGTAATTAAATTGAGTAACATATTTAAAGCTCTTTGTGAGAAAGTTCTGAAGCTGGAAGAGCTTGACAAACTTTAAGATCGAGCCGTGATTACTTTATGCCATTCAGAGAAGATTTTTCTTCCAAACTTCTTTACTATTATGGTGCATTTGGTTATCCACCTTTCATATGAAGTAAAAGTCGATGGATAGATTTATTATCGATAGATGTATCCTATCGAAAGGTATTATTTATTAATAGCTTATTTAGGTTGTTGGTGTTGATCATATCACTTTAGTTAAAAAGGTATATGACAAATGTTTTATGCCTTAGGTTTTTTGGGAGGTTAAAGTCTTATTGTTGCAATAAACGCTATCCAGAAGGTTCTATTGCTGAAGGACATTTAGTAGAAGAGTGTATGATATTTTGTTCTCATTATTTGAAAGATGTTGAAACGAGATTTAATATACCATTGAGAAATGTTGGTATGCAGCATACTTACTTTACCTACACTTATCTTTTTGAAAGTTTTGGACAACCAATAGGTAAAGTTGAAGTGGTAGAGTTAGATGATAAATCTTAGGCACAAATACATCGATATGTTCTTTTCCATCATGACTCAATTGAATTGTTTTGCATGTAAGTTTTCTTGTGAGGAAATTATTCATTCTATTAAGCATAATTTATTATATTTTTCTTATTGTTAATACTTTATCTTGATGCATGTAGTGAGTATAGAAATAATTTGAGAGCTCGTGCACATTATCAATGATCAAACGCTTGAGAAGTTGATAAGTTGATCACCAAAAACTTTCATGAATGGTTAAAAATAACTATAATTAATGCCATACTTCTTATTATAAGAATTCTATATAGAATGCTTAGGGTATAAATAACATTAATAACATATATATTTATTCCACCTTCATAAGTTTGGAGTAAAAGGCTTATTAGTGAAGAGGTGAAATGTATTTCACAAGGTTTGAATAGAATTGTGAAATAATACAAAGATTTTATTATAAATGGATTTAGATTTCACACTAAATCTCGTGAGAGATTTAGAATATAAAATTTAGGAGTTGTTGTTACTTCATTAACTACTAGCTATGCTATAGAAATATTGACTATTATGGTATGATTAATGACATTATTGAGTTGGATTATTATGGCAAGTGAAAAGTTATTTTATTTCGGTGTGATTTGGTTGATGCGAATAGTATGAAAAGAATTAAAAAAGATCAGTTTGGAATTATAATTATGAATTTTTCTTGATTAATTCATACTGGACAAAAACTCATTGATGAACCTTATGTTTTTTCTTCTAAAGTCAAATCAGTTTGTTGTTCTTTGTAATACACTTATGGACTTATTTGAAATGGGGTCAGATACCAGAAATGATGCTAAATATAGAACTAAATGTTTTTCTTTTGCTAAACAAAACTTGGATAAAAATATCTCCAGTATTTCTACTCAATAGGTTTGCGAAGATGTTAATGAAGACATTTATAAACCATGATAGATCATCCATATTTTGTAATTAGAGTGTTTAAAACATAATGTAATAAATGCTTGTATGTAATTTATGTGGCATTCACTTTTGTATATTTATTGGTTTGTAAATCATACATTTCTTTTAATTTAATTAAATCAATATGTTCTTTACATATTGTTGGTTATGATTTCTTAACTTATCAATATTTTTATATATATATTATTTACATATGTTCTTTATATATTCGCTTTTATAATACAGCTAAGCTACAATATCGAAGAGTAGATTAAAGGGAATACATATATATATATATATCAAAGATATTAGTTCATAACCATCTGTGGCACCTATTGATCTTGGCCATGGACTAAATCCTCTGTAAGGGAATGTGCCTATTGTCAGTTCTAACTTTATCACTTTTAACCCTTCAATTGATACTGGTTCTAGCAATATGGGAGGTCCAAGTTTAGATAGTATTTCGTCAATTGATTCTGCTTCTAATTTGAATATAGGTATCATAAACCCCATATTTAGATTTCAATTATAATCATTAAAGTATTGGTAATTTACTAATTAACTTTTTATTTTTTACAGTTGATAACAATGATTAATGTAGGACCAGAGGACGAATAACTTTGAAAGAATTGTTTGCACTATCTCCGAATAAGCATATTATAGTATCTGTAAACTCTGATGGCAATCAATTGGTGAAGAGTCTCAACTCTTGGCTGAATTTTTAGGCATGATTGCCTATAATGGAATGAAATTACCTATTCATTATGAAACATGACATAAAGTTCCAACAGAAGTTAAGGTCGATGCTTTAAACTTTATTGAGATATTAGTATAATTTATTGCATATAAAAAATTAATTAATTTAAATTTGGTTTATTGATTATAACTTTTCTTTTTGTATTATTATCGCCAAGATTTGTACTTGAAATACGTACTTCATTATGCTTAAGTCATTGAGAAAGAAACGGAAAGAGTATAAGCATAATTTGAAAAAAAAGAATTTCGATCAAAATATTATTATAGAGGCCACAACAAAAAATTTACCTTATAATGTGATTAGGTGAAAATATGACCAATTAGTTAAATTTTAGTTCTCAAGAAAAAGAAAAGTATTAATTTATAACTTTTATGATTTTAGTTGGTAATATTTGTATTTATAATATATACACAGTTATTTTTTATGACAAGAAAGAGAAAAGATTGGGATTTGTAGTAGAAAGTTAGCCACACAAGTAAATCAAAAAGCTTCATAAGAAAAACAAAAAGAAAAAGTAAATTTATGATATTAAACTTATTCGAATGATTGAACTTGATTTTCATTGTTGATATGTGGTAAAAAGTTACAATTTATGTCTGTTTAAGATTTTTTGTGCCATTAAAAGGTAAAAATGCAAATTTATAATTATTATTCTATTTTAACAGTTTTGATAGTTTCAATACATGATATTAAACTTGTCTAAATAATTGAACTTGGTTTCCATGATTAATATGTATGAAAATGTTGTTTATGCTTGTTTAGGACTTTTTATGCCGTTAAAAGGTAAAAATGTAAATTTCTTGTTGTTGTTTTGTTTTAACAATTTGGATAAATTTAATACATGATATTAAACTTGTCCGAATAATTGAACTTGGTTTCATAGTTAATATGTGTAAAAAAGCTACCGTTTACATCTGTTTAGGACTTTTTATGCCATTAAAAGGTAGTAGTACGAATTTGCTATTATTGTTCTATTTTAACAGTTTAGATAGCTTCAACATACAATATTAAACTTGTTCGAATGATTGAACTTGGTTTTCATAATTGATATGTGTGAAAAAGTTATTGTATACCTCTGTTTAGATATTTTATGTCGTTAAAAGGTAAAAATGTAAAATTGCTGTTGTTGTTCTATTTTAACAGTTTGGATAGCTTCAATACATGATATTAAACTTGTCTAAATGATTGAACTTAGTTTCCAAAGTTGATATGTGTGAAAAATTTACCGTTTACCTCTGTTTAAGATTTTTTATGTCGTTAAAAAGCAACAATGTAAATTTACTATTATTGTTCTATTTTAACGATTTGGATGGCTTCAATACATAATATTAGACTTATTCGAATGATTGAACTTGGTTTTCACAGTTGAAATGTGTGAAAAAGCTATCATTTACATCTGTTTAGGACTTTTTGTGTCGTTAAAAGGTAAAAGTATAAATTTGCTATTATTGTTCTATTTTAATAGTTTGGATAGCTTCAATACATGATATTAAACTTGTTCGAATAATTGAATTTCGTTTTTATTGTTGATATGTGTGAAAAAGCTACTATTTACATTTGTTTAAGACTTTTTATGCCATTAAAAGTAAAAAATGCAAAATTGCTATTATTGTCCTGTTTTAACAGTTTGGATAGCTTTAATACATGATATTAAACTTGTTCGAATGATTAAATTTGGTTTTCATCATTGATATGTGTGAAATAGACGTTGTTTATCTCTGTTTAAGATTCTTTTGTGCCATTAAAAAGTAAAAATACAAATTTGCTGTTATTGTTCTATTTTAATAGTTTAGATGGTTTCAATATATGATATTAAACTTATCTGAATGATTGAACTTAGTTTCCATAGTTAAAATGTGTGAAAAAGTTATCTTTTACATTTGTTTAAGACTTTTTATGCTGTTAAAAGGCAAAATTGCAAAATTACTATTATTGTGCTATTTTAGCAGTTTGGATGGCTAGCTTTAATACATGATATTAAACTTGTCTAAATGATTAAATTTGATTTTCATTGTTAATATGTGTGAAAAAGTTATCATTTACATCTGTTTAAGATTTTTTGTGTCGTTAAAAAGAAAAAATGCAAAATTGTTATTATTGTACTATTTTAACAGTTTGGATAGCTTCAATACATGATAATAAACTTGTCCAAATGATTGAACTTGATTTTCACAGTTAATATGTGTGAAAAAGCTACTATTTACGTCTATTTAAGACTTTTTGTGCCGTTAAAAGGTAAAAGTACAAATTTGCTATTATTGTTCTATTTTAACAGTTTGGATAGCTTAAATATATGATATTAAATTTGTCCAAATGATTGAACTTAGTTTCTATGGTTGATATGCATGAATAAGTTGTGGTTGCCATATGTTTAACAATAACATATGTTTTTATGTAAGAGATTAAGATGGGTGAAAAAAATTAGATGTGTGAAACTTTTTTGATTAATCCACACAAAAAAAGATGGATCTTATCTAAATGTTGAAATACAAGAAATTATGATAATTTGTTGGATTCGTTTTGTAGAGAAAGTAAATATTTACTATTTTAAATATATTATGAATTAATTATTAAACTTGATAGTTTTATATGATTGATTTACAAGAGAAAGCGAAAGAGAAAAGACTGTTGAAATTGAAGTAGCATCTGATGGTTATGTTAGTATGCAAGAATTAAAAAATTGAATTTTCATAGAAGTTGCTAGAAAAGAAAGACATGGATAGGTCTGAGGCCTTAGATTAGTTCCAACACCATCTAGCTACTATAGATGTAGCTTTCAATAATTTACATTCTCAACAAGTTAGTTTTCGCAAGATATCTCCATATTAAGAAAAGGATTGCAAACTATGCAACAACGTTTCGAGCAAATGAAAGCAGAAAGAGAACATGAGCATGTTAGAATTGAATAAGAATGTGCTAAAATTGAAGAAGAACGTCCAAGAGCGTGTAAGATTTTAGCAGTTATTCAACACTCTTATGAATTTTGTATAACCACAATTTCTAGGAACTAATCTAGGTGATCTACTAACTCAGGTATTATATTTAGTAATTATTTATATGTTTTAATATAAAAAATAGCTTATTATTAAGGGTTAAAACTTTTGTTACTTTATTCAATAGGTTTTTAAGCACGTTAGTGACTAAGGTAAAAAAAAAAAAAATCCTTAATCAAATAGCAGTGTTCCAAATTTATGCAGTCATCAATTTTATACATTTTAAATTTTTTGTTATTGTACTAAAATAATTTGAGTATTATTGCAAGTATTAAACTTTGTGTTCCATCCATATTGAAACAAATTATGTATTTATAATATTTAGTTTATGAATTTAAACTTGTTTTTATTTTTTTTAACATGTTCTATTTAATGATAATAATCAATATTAAAAAAAATTTTAAAAAAATAAATTGCTTAATTTAACGATATTTGTACCTAAAAGCATCGTTAAATGCCAAATTTAGTGGCACTTTCTACTATAAATGTCACTAAATTTAATAGCGGTTTCTACTATAAACGTCACCAAATGCAAATTTGGTGACGTTTTTAAGAACTAACGTTATAAATTTTGTGGCATTTTTTGATACAAACGGCATTAAATTTAGCGATGTTTGTTCTTAAAAATACCATTAAGTTAGTGGTATTTTTCTTAAATATCGCTATTTTTTCTGACGACGTCACTAAATTTGCATTTTTGAAAAACGCTGTGAATCTTTTAATTATGTTTATAAACGGTGTTAAACGTGAAAAAAATCTCACTAAAGACCTAATTCCCTGTAATGTGAGTCAAATTGATATGGTAAGAAGCTTAAGTATAAACTCATGGCTCGGTTTCAAACGAGGAGAAGATGCCAACATGCAATTAAAAAAAATTAAGAAGACTTCCGAGGAAAGAAGCTGACAATTCCAATCAATGTTTTTCAACACGGCTAATGAAGAAAGTCTAAATGCGTTCAAACACTTTGGACAGACAGAACATGCAAAGTAGACAGATATCAGATATAAAATTCATTTTGCATCTTATCCCTTCACGTTTTCTAAGAAAAACCATTACCATCCCCACCATATAAAAATGATTATAGTCTATAGAAACAAAACCCAGCTTTCATTTTATTAAGAACAAGGCCAGCTGCTGTTTTAATTTGATTTTGATCACCATGGCCAGGTATCAGTTACTTCCTCAATTTAATACCCATCAGGTTTCTGACTTTCCCATCTCTCAGATCTCAATTCCTTCAGAATTCCTCAGTGAAGCTGTGTTTGCAGGAGGTGAGCTGCATGCCTCTGTGATCTCCCCCTCTGGCCATTGGCGGATCCAGACCATGAACTAGGGTGTTCATAAACAATTCAAAATTTAGAAAATGATAAAATTTGAAGGAAAAATTTTCTCTGGACATACCCGACATTTTTTCTTGAACATCTTTTTTATTGATAAAATTCATAAATTTGTTGGTAATTTTTTTATCTGTTATAAGTGGACACCTCGAAAAGAATCCTGAATCCGCCTTTTCCTCTAACTGGCTTCTTTACTGTTTATATGAAGTCATGAACCTGATGGTATATTCTTATTGATATGCATGAACTTGCAGGTAACTTTTGGGGTCTTGAAGCTGCTTTTGGGCGTGTAGAGGGAGTCATAAGAACCGCCACTGGCTATTGTGGAGGAACCCTTAGAAAACCTTCATACAGAGAGGTAAACATCTAACATATATTTGATGGTTCAACAGTTTGACAGCAATCCATCTTTACCCTGTTAACAATATTTTTAGGTTTGTGAAGGAAAAACAGGCCACACTGAAGCTGTAAAAGTCATTTATGATAAGAGAAAGGTCTCATTCAGATCACTCTGTGATTTCTTCTGGGAATTCCATGATTGCACCAACAAAGACTACCTTGTAATTATTTCTTCTCCTATATATTCAGCATTTATATCTATTTTTCAATTCATTATTTGGACTATAAGGACTTAATTTGAGCCAATCTTTTTTACATTTAATCTATATAATTTTTTAAAAATAACTGAATGAATCAACTTATTAAATCATGAAATTCAAGTCTTTTTGTTGTTTACAAATTTTTTATTACATTACAATTAAGGTTATTAGTCATTGTAATTATATGCTCAGCTGTCATCATTAAATCTAGAATAAATTAATTAATTTGATACAGAATTTTGGACTTACCACACACCAAAGGTCAGCAATCTTTTACAACAGAGAAGAAGAGAGAAAGCATGCCCAAGAGTCAAGGATCAGGTGGCAGATGAAATTGAACAAGAGGATAGTGACAAAAGCCATCCCTTTTAAATCTGAATTTTATATGGCAGAAAACCAACACCAAAAATACTACTTGCAGAAGAATTATAGGCTTTGTGAAAGCTTGAATTTGAGAAGCACTGAGCAATTTGTGGAGTCAAACATTGCTTGCAAACTCAACGGGTAAGATATATATATATATATATATTTGTTTTTGATTATGAATCTCAGTAATTTGAACCCATTTTTCATTTCGAATAAATAATACATGCATTTATCATTAATATCATATTTAATGACAAATTTTGTATTTGAAAAAATGAACATTTTGTGGATGTGATATAAGTCAACAAAACAAATAAACCAAAAAAACGCACTAACCTGAGGGACCCTGATTCCCCAGACTCATTTGAGTCAATGGCCCTATTAAACACGTAAAAACATGTTACACATGTTGGAAGTGAACCCGTGGAGCGTGGCCTACCTCTTTTTTTTTTTTTTTTAATTCTTTTATTCAAAAGAAATAGAAAAATAAATGGTAGGTATTATAATTTACATCATAAATTTATTAAATATAATTTTTGAAGATAATTATATAAATTAATTAAAATTAATGGAATTTTATTTTATTTTTTTTATTTTTCAGAAAGTCATGTTGTCCTTTTCATGGCATTGAGATCTTCAATCACACTACGAATTTAAGTCTTTGCCTTTGTAACCGTAGAACAAGGTTACAAACTAGGATTAAATTAACATTCTTTTTGTTTTTCCGTTTTTTGGCGAAAGGATATAATTATATAAATTGGGCATAAAAGTCAAATTCCCAACAGCATTTTATATTTACAATTTAAAATGAGGATAAAGTTCAGATTTACATCATAATCTTTGAATCAATGCAATTTTATCATTAATTAAGGTAAAAAAATTAAAATTTTTAAGAATATTCCTTTTATTTCCTTTCTAAAAAATATTTTTAAGGTTAATTTTTTATTAAAAGGATCCAAATATAAGATTAAGTTGAATCAAAACCGATTATTATGTCTAAAGTAAATATTCATTGAAATTATAATTATTATTAACAATTATATTTAAATATTAAAATTTAATTAAAATATATTATTTATTAATTTATATTTTTTTAAAAATTAAATTCAAACTTAAAACATCATATCCAAAATCCAAATCCAATCAAATTAAATTTGTGGGCTTGATGGATAGTTTGACTTGTGAATACTTTTGCTTTTGATGATTTTTAATCAAATAAAATATATAGTGACGTATTATTATTAATTTTTTATTAAAATATGTATCACTTCTAACGATCCAAAATATTGTGTATCAATATCATAAAGGCCTGTTTAATCTTTCATTTAATGAAATAAGGGCAACTAATTTCCTAGGTCATTTTCCGTTTGGACCTGGAGTAAATTCCTGGTGGTCACTAAATTAATACCATTTTATCACTTTCCTCACCAAACTTTAATTTGTTCTTACTAAGGAGTAGTTTAAGTAATAAATTGAAAAATTAAATACTATTTTTTTTAATTATAAAAATTAAAATACTGATGATAAAAAATTTTCTTTGCATGTTATTGAAAATTAAAGATTGATTAAGTTTTTTATCAAATATTTTGTAAAAAAGAAATATGATATTATATGGATTTTATCTTATTAACTTTAATTAAGGGCAAATAGGCATGTTTGACCTTATAATTTGGGTATGTTTTACTAAAAAAATATAAGATATAGATTAATAGATTTTTCTCTATATATATTTAGGGTTCTAATTCTCATCTCTCTTTTGTACTCCTTTGCTGGTAATTGATACCAAATCTTCAGTATATTAGCTATGGAAGCGAGGTCAACTATTGATAAGCTGACGACATTTTTGCAAACAAAGGAGATGATGACATTGCAAGAGGAAACCAGGTTAGTATGCAAAGAAATAATAGAAGTCCTTAGAAGAGATCATGAAGATGGGAAGTCTCAAAAATTTTGAAGATCATTAATATAATCGTTAATGTAGCTCGAATTATAGTGTAATGTTTGAGGCAAAAGAACAAAAATTTAATAATTATTAAAGTTTTTAATATTTTATTATTATTAATCTAGTTTTGAGTAATTGTATGAATCCAAAACTCAACATTGTTATTACAAGAATTGCAAATCCTTATGGACACCTTAATATTCTCGCCAAATTTATAGCTAGACAATTAAAATTTATTTCGAATAAGTTAAACCATTAAATATTTATTTTTATCAAATTAAATCTTTAAATATTTATTTTTATTTTAATTGAACTCTTGATTAAATGGAAATAAATGTTGATAGATAATCAATTTTTATCTAATAAGGAATTAATTGGTGAAAATAAAAATTTGAGAGTTTAATTGATTATAACAAAATGATAAGAGTTTAAATGATTACTAAATTTTTTGTTTGAATACTCTTTTACCCTTTAATCATTGTTTAATGTAGTACTTGAATTTAAAAAATTTTTAATGTAATATTTGAATTATTAATTTGTTAATTAATGTGGTATTTATTTTTAATTATCTCCAAATGATGACATGCAATGGATAAATAATCCTTTAAATACTTATTAGTTAATAAATTTATAATTCAAATAACATATTAGAGATTTATAAAATTTAAATACCATATTAAATATTTAAATATGATTTAAAATATATTTATAGTATTATTTCTTAAAATAATCGATAGGGAGGAATACTATTGGGATTGCAAACATCGATTCCTTACCGAAAAATAATTACAAGTGTAATGAGAAAATTGAAGACGGGATCAACAAAATCAAACTGCAAGTCTACTAGAATTCCATCGTCAATCAGTGTGTAATGGTTTTGGACTATTGTATTTTCATTTTTTTAATCTATTACATTGTAAGTCTACTAGAATTCCATTGTTAATTGAAAGCTTTGGTGCAAGGCATACCCCAGACAACGCAAAGAACATGTCACGTGATTTTCCCTTCTCTCTCTCCAAAATAGATTAGAATGAGATACATATATCTATAGAAAAAGATTTATGCATGCACATTCTGTTGGAAATCAATCATGCAAATTCGGCGTATGGACGATGAAATTTTAAAATTTTAATTCTCCATCAATTGAATCTTACCATGATATTGTTTTAAATAAGTTTCTAACACAAAAAAAAAAAAAAAAAACTTAAGGCTCTTTATAAATTCGGATGTGATTAATTATCAAAAAATAAAAATTTCTTAATTACGTTATAACAAATTTTTTACTATCCAATTGTCCAACTTCTAATAATATTTATACGAATAATTACCCTATAATGGTATCGACAAATGCTATCTAGCTACGAATTGCCTCTTACATTCTTCTTACATTTCTAAACACATGAGAGTCATTCATGCACAGGAGGGACGTCATCTATACTATCTATACTAATCTATACTAATTATATTAAAATAATCCTAAATTGTTTATTGATTTAACACCTATATTTGGTTTTGGGCCGAAGGCTATTTTGTGGATTATGGATGTTTGAGGTTATTCGGCTTCAAATGTTTTGGTTGTAATTACCTTTTGTGTTATAAAAGCTGTATAAACAGCAAACAGCGAGGAAGATGGTGGCAAAATATTTGTCACTTTGTGTTTTAAACACTACATAGACAACAGATAATGGAAAAAATGGTGGCAGACTTTTTGATGATATAAAGGAAAGGAATATCTTTTGAATTTTTTTTTTTTTTTTGTAAAACCAATATTTAATGGCACGTAGTAAAAGTCTTTATTCTTATACAAATTCCTTCGCATAATTTCTTTTTAGAACTAAAACTGCACTACACAAAAAAAAAAAAAAAAGTTTTAAACTTTATTCCAATCAAGTCCAACTTGATATTCCATTTTAATTTTTCACTTAACTATTTTTATTGTGTGATATTAGTTTCTTAATATATTGGTAATAAATATGAATATTGTAATTCTTATTAATTAGAATTAGATTAATCAAACTCTTTTGCAATATTCATCCTTAATTTTCTAAATAATCCATTCATATTTATTGATTAAGATTAATATCCAACAATGTGTCATGATCACCAAAATATTAAGAAGCGTCAAGAAGGTTTGACTAACTTATTTATGCATAATTTCTTAGCATAATTCATACCTTTCATTACTATATTTCAACAAAACTAGAGCATGGATTAGTGCATGCATCCAACCATAATAATTCTCAAATCTGAAAGCTATTAGCTTTTCAAATTATCTATGAATGTATTCAAAATTTCATTTCACTCAAGTTAGAGATTTCATGAGTTAAACCTTCTCAAGAATAATGACATATTTGCTGGATCACTTGGGGTGATAAATCCTATCTCGATCATTGCTCTATCTCCACATGATTCATGCTATACCTAAAATCCCCCATATTAAACATCCTTTGTGTAGGACTATGTAAGATAGTATCAAGTATAACCACTTTTCATGGCAAACTAGATAGTGATCTCAATGTAAAAGGATCCAATTATGCAACTATCATGTCGAGAATATGGCCATAGTACTAAGTGATTACTAAATAGCATTTTCAATGGTTATATTATATACTGTTCTTGTAACAAGTAGTGAATGTTTAAGTTCACGTATATCCATACTTCAACTTACTTTACAAGAGCATAAACATATATCAATTTCAATAACTTTTATAGTATCAAATTCTTGATAAAGCATCAACTAGGAATAAATTTAGAAATAATACTTTTATGCAATGAAGATCTCATAATGAAAATTTTCTTTGTAATTCATTTGCAAAGAATATCTTATTCCATGAATTTTACTTAATAAGTAATTGTAATTATATATCAACTTGTAGATTAAAAAAATCTTAATTAATAAAAATAATGCTTAATATAACATATATCTCATAGCCAAAATGATTAATTATAGGATATCTACTAACACACTCATATGCCAATAGCACCTGAAAATGGACTCATTCAGTGCTTTAGATTAGCTTGACACTTGGATTGGTGCACGGACACTCAGTACTCGAGTGCTAACTGCCCAAGCTGCTGCTAGACAAGGATGCACATTAAGTTTTTGATGGAAAACTAAACAGAAACAACAAAGATAGGCAAGAGTAAACTTGTATTACTCCAAGTTGTGGTGTGTACAATGAAGGTGGGACACCCTCTATTTATAGGTGAAGCTTCCTTTCATCAATGGTTGATATTGACCTTATCCGAAGGCTCATAAAGAGTCTAGATATTACAAAGGATTACATAGGATTACAATAAAAGTGTTATAATTTACATGGACTCTTATCAGAAAGGAGTTTGAACCAGGTTGGACTCTTTTTTCAGCAGTGCCCATGCAGGGCACCTCCTTAGGCCCATGCCTAGATCGATTTTGCCCATTCTTGGGCTTATTTTTGCATTTGCACCTAGGTTTGTCTGAAAGCTATTGAACTGGATCCCTTGGCCTAAGGTCTTAGAGCTCGTTTCAGTGCCCACGCACCAATATGGGTTATGGTCTTGCCTTTAAAACCTCTATTGAGCCTTTGGGCTTGTTCTCCCTTGCATTTTGACTTAGTCCCTTTTGCTTTAGAATTGCTCTCGATTTCGATGAGAACCATTGGCTTGATCTTT